>CM067302.1:18218625-18508839 GCA_034231615.1 Meghimatium bilineatum
AGTGGAAAAGTTCTCTAGCGATGGCTATGTGCAGATCTTCACTGTTATCAGAAATTATTTAATTTAGGGTACATTACAAAGGGGACGCTGTACCTCAGTTGTTAGTGAACTGGCTTCCTGTTCGGGTGATCCAAGGTTGGATTTTCAGTTCTTTTTCAGTTTTTTTTTTTCTATCTTGGCTGCAGTGGCTGGGAATCTTAAACTCCCACTGGACCTCTCTTGTAGCTGGACAATGTTTCTACTAGATTTCCAGCAGGATGTTACCCAGAGAATGGAAATGCGTTGTGTCGATGGTTTATTAGCGGAGATGACCCTACACATCCATCTTCGACGAACATTTCCAGTTACACTGAATTAATTTTTTTTAAATAACCAATTGCTCCTAGGTCGACTTATTCTAATGGAAATCCATCTTCAGTGGCTGGAGGTAATAAAGTTTAGCATACCTGATGATACGACATAAAACTGGGTAAATGGGTACCAGATCTTCTGGGAAAGTAAGGGATGCAATATTGAAGCAGGCAACACCATCCGTTAGTACGTCGTTGATCATGAAAAACTTCGTATTTCCTAAAACGTCTCATTTGCTTGGGAAACGTCTCATTTGCTTGGGAAACGTCTCATTTGCTTGGGAAACGGAATATTTAAAATTTTCTTTTTTTTTTTTACTTTACATGACAAAGTAAAGTTCGAAAACAACCAATGAGTTATGAACTCTGCTTATACTACCCCCCCCCCCCCCGCTTTCGAGTAGAAGACTACTTCAAAAGGCATTACCCAGAAGTCAATTATTGACGGAGAATGAGAACAGTGAACCCTATCTTGTCTGCAGTGGCTCGGAGCAGTGCATAGGTTGAAACCTACCTTCCTGTTGGTGTGTGATAGTTATTCTCTGGTCCGGGGTCGGCTGAAAACCCACAGACTTCCCAGATATATAATACCACTTTAATGACATTGTGTCAAGGGCATGAGCCCATTAACCGCTGGATCAGCAACCAACCAACCAATAGACATTCCACAAAGCTGAATTCTGAAGTCTACTGGTTATGAAAGATCACTCTGAGAAAAAAAAACCCACTGCACATAGACAGTAAGAGCAAGCTGCTCGCAATTTCTGAGGATAGTAAAGAAACAAACACGAACTTTGTTTAGCAACCAAAATTTTAATATATTTAAATGATTTTAAATTACTCACAACATACTATACAATGCAAATTTATTTCAATTTTCAGGTATGTCCATGGGAACTCAAAGACACATTGCAGACATCCCCGTACACCCCGTGTACGAGATTAACTCCGTCGCTTAAGAAGCCAATGATTCACTCTTAAAATGAAAGTGCGAAGTCACGATTGGAGGAAGCTAACAACTGATTTCTTATTGGTTATCTAAATTTAGACAATATGCAAATTATCATTCATGTTCATTTCTGCTTCATATGAGCTTCAGCAATGGCCGGTTATGCTCTGTATATCAAACTGAGATTTTTATATTTTCCCTTAAATCTCTTTTTGTGACGTGATCTTTCAAAATTATTATATTTATTTAGGATAAAAATCAATGAGTGAGAATGAATAATGATGATAAAATATACAACAAAAATGACAAAGATTGATAAACTACTTGCATTAATAAGTTGACATCTGAGGCGCCTTGTTTCATTAACATCTCCTCAGTATTTTATATTATCAATCTAATCTCTTTTTGTTATCAAATTTATACAAAAATAAATTATAATTGGTGTGTTTCTTTATGCAGATTAAACCTGTGTATACATTGTTTCCCAATGTTAATATTTATTGTTAAGATATCTCCCTAAATATGGGAAGATTAAGCTTTGCACATAATGCTGTAGGCGTGTTGGTTATCTGATATCTCGCAGTTACCAGACATTAAGCTTTGAAAGCCATATTGTAAGATTTATTCCACTTCGTACCCGTAACTCAACCAGCAATGTTCCAATTTTGCAGCTGGTTTGGCTGGGGTATCACTAAACCTGGAAGAGAACCTGGTGATCGAGCTCTGCTTATTATCAATACAGAGTTCTTACAGTTTACTGCACCACTTGAATAGTTCTCCAGACTAACATTACATAGTCTGTATGTAAAATTACGTCTGCCATTGTTGTATTTTGTCTTGTCTTGTCATACCCTGCTCCCAATGCCCCATTTTGTCTTGTCGCGCCATGCCCTGCTCCTAATGTTCTATTTTGTCTTATCGCGCCATGCCCTGCTCCCAATGTCCTATTGTGTCTTATCGCGCCATGCCCTGCTCCCACTGTCATATTTTGTTTTGTCATGCCCTGCTACCAATGTTATTTTTCGTCTTGTCTTACCATGCCCTGTCTACATAGAAAATGCTGGAATAATCCTTCTACATATCCACACAGAACACCACTCTGAGACAATAACACCACTCTGAGAAAGAGGCTTCTTCTCGCACCACTGTATACTGCTGAAAATTTGTTTTTTCTTCGTATGTTAGAGAATTCTTTCGAGATTCCACAATCCACAATTGTGTTTAGGAAAAGAATTTCAGAGCTCACAATACCTAGTGCTTAAAACATCAACCTACCTATTTACCTTTTCATCTAAATATCTATCTATCTGTATATCAATCTAACTAGCTACCAACATATTTGTGATATTGGTTAATACACCCGTATATCTTGACGTATTGTCCATCCCTCGATCGAATTATTGACTTGATCGCTTCTTCTTAAGTTTATTAGTTACTTGAAATTTATTTTTCCCCGACTCACCTCACCTACGATTTGAATACCGGAGAATTTGTATTGGAGGCCAGATCAGAATCTCAGCAACTATTATTACGATATACTAAAAAACAGAGAATGGTGTTTATCACTTGAGACCATTAGCGTCTTTCAATTACAGTATCAAGCAAGGTATATCCCCACAAATTGGGATGGGGGGTCTGGAAAGGTTTTACAGATCTTGAATAATAGGGGGAAAGGGAAAAATTACAAAAGTTGACGTCACAAATACTGCGTTTTGTAGTTAAATTAACCAATTAAATTGTTTGAGCTTGAAATAAATAAACTGTCAAATCAAAAAAATAAAGTTTTTTTTTTTTGCATATGTTCTGCGATTATTTTTTATTTTTTAATTTTGTGGTGGAATTATTGACAAATTGTTGACAAAGGAGATGAGGTGGGGGATCAAAAATTCCCTCCTCCCCCTAAAAAAAACCAGTTGATATAATTTATGGACAGCACCCCTCCCCTCCCCCCCCCCCCATCCCCTGAATGGTAAGCAACATCACAGTAATTTTGGTTCTCATGAAATTTCATCAAATAAAATACATCGTCAGTCATTGTCTTACGCGGAAGCGGTAACCGTACCTACTTATATCAGAGTCAAGCTAAACATGAATGACAGATACACTTACTATACAATAAAATGTCATCTAAACTATACGCGTGTCTTCATTAACAGAAAATATACGTCTCGTATGAAAAGAGCATCTATCATTTCTAATAATCATACATTGTTTCTGCTTAATTTCCACGCTCAATAATAACTTCGTTGATTGCATTTTATTATTATTAGTCCATCTGTCTATTCCAATCCAATATTTTCCCAGGCTATTTTTTTTCTGTATAAGTTCGCTTGAATTTTTTAATTATGAAAAAATGTACTTTTTCTTCTGTGCGATTCTATTGTATGTTTCTCAGGATTTTGACCATAAAAAATAATGAAGATGTAGTTCAGGTAATCCTGATACATCGATCCCAGTCAATATATATATATATATATATATATATATATATATAATTAGCTATAATTAAGAGTTAAATGGACTTTACGAATTATTGATGGTGTTTACATTTAAGAAGTTGTTTGGGAGGTTGGTCATCCCATACCGGAATTGTCCAAGGAAATTTGTGGCCAGAATAGGGTTTATTAGCCATCTACGAACTCATAATCAAGGGCATGCCTATTTTAATTTCAAAAGTGGATGTAAGAAATGGTCATCATCACTTGTGATTGAAGAAAAACACCAGCTATAAAAATGGAAGACTTAGCGGCGTACCGACAGAAGAGGTTTGCTTAACAGGCTTTTTTAAGGGCTTATCGGAAACAGTGGGATTTAAAAAAAGTTATAATAATATCACTAACAAAATCAATATTATTTCTGATGAAATCGCAAGAATTTATCACAATAATTCGTTTTCAGGCGATGGTTACACATGTACAGTAATTCTATTTTATAGTTAGATTATACTTATCTATTGTTCCGTGCCTTTTAATACTGCGAATTTTATTTAGTTCTCGCATTCATACCTTTTCTTTTTATGATTCCCGGCGCAGAAATTAGATGAGTTATAATATTTTATTGAAACGAGATCTTATGAATCGCAAAATCGAGATGCCTTTCCACAACTGCTTAAGAATTTTACGTTGGAGTGTATATTTTAATCGTTTCTAAATGCATCAGTCGCTTGTAATTTTGTGTGTCGCTCTGTGTATATATTGAGTATTAAAAAACTATCTTTTTTTCTTAGAAATGGAACGACTAAATTCGTGTTCTATTCTAAATAAATATCTTTAGTTTCAGCTGAAGCTGAGTTTGTTTTGTTTCCTATGTAGAATCTGTGTTTTTGTGTGGTTGTTTCATGTGATTTGGTTGATTGTTTCCCTTTGTATGTGTTTGTGTTGTGTTTTTATATGAGTGTGTGTATATCCTTGTGATTTCCACACTCATCCGCATCGCTGAGGATAGAATTAGCTGGAGGACTCTGTGCGCTGAGGCATCCAATGTGGTACCCCTACGACCCTGAAGGGATACGGGTTTTTGATTGATATCATTGGGAGTTTTGCAGAAGATCTTTAAGCAGAAAACGAAGAAGCAATCCATTGAACATTTTCTCAAATCTGAGATACTGTTGTTTGGTCTGTCAAGAGCTATCTTCAGTTAACCCCCCCCCCCTCCCCCGTCACGTGTGCTGTCAAGAGCTATCTTCAGTTTAAAGTTATTATTTCATCATATCTGATGCCCGATGGAACAATATGAATAATGATTATGGTTGTGGTGGTGGTGGTAATAATGATGGTGATTGTAGTGATGATAGTGA
Source organism: Meghimatium bilineatum (assembly GCA_034231615.1). Taxonomy (NCBI): domain Eukaryota; kingdom Metazoa; phylum Mollusca; class Gastropoda; order Stylommatophora; family Philomycidae; genus Meghimatium; species Meghimatium bilineatum. The sequence goes on from CM067302.1 coordinate 18,223,721, forward strand.
TGGTGGTGCTGATGATGGTGTTGCTGATGATAATGAATATGTTCTAAACTCTGTGTATGTACAATTTCACGAATTTAGCTCTTTAACCCACGCTAAGCTTACCACTTTATCTACGAACTATCTGGTCATTGAAGTCATCCAGTAAAATAGACTGTGTAATCACAAGTTACAAACCTACGAAATAGATTTGATGCCTTTGAGATGTTTATATATAGAAGAATAGGATGCACTTCATGGAAAGAGAAGGAAACGAAGAGGTTCTAATAACACTTCGCCTGAAGAGGTTCTAATAACACTTCGCCTAAAGAGGTTCTAATAACACTTCGCCTAAAGAGGTTCTAATAACACTTCGCCTAAAGAGGTTCTAATAATACTTCGCCTAAAGAGGTTCTAATAACACTTCGCCTAAAGAGGTTCTAATAACACTTCGCCTAAAGAGGTTCTAATAACACTTCGCCTAAAGAGGTTCTAATAACACTTAGCCTGAAGAGGTTCTAATAACACTTTGCCTAAAGAGGTTCTAATAACACTTCGCCTGAAGAGGTTCTAATAACAGTTCGCCTGAAGAGGTTCTAATAACACTTCGTCTAAAGAGGTTCTAATAACACTTCGCCTGAAGAGGTTCTAATAACACTTCGCCTGAAGAGGTTCTAATAACACTTCGCCTGAAGAACGAATTATTAAGGGAAATTTAAGTTTAAACAAATAAGATATTTTGGGTATATTAAAAGACATGACGCCTTGTTAAATACCTTACTCGAGGGTAAAGTCGAGGGTAAAGTCGAGGGTAAAGTCGAGGGAAAGAGAGAAAGAAATAGGCAGAGATACAAGGGGGAGAGAAACATCACAAGATGTACAGGTTACAATTTAGCAGAGTGTAAAGTGCAGTAAAGTTAACGCATAGAATTTATTAATGACGTAGGGGTATGAGATGAAAGCGGTATCACATTTCTGTAGCTCTGCTAAGTGAGGGTGGTAGCCATCTCCTCTCCTCGCAGTCTTTACTTCCCAGATTAATCCTTACCCAATTCAGGCTGGGTCGACCCGGGAGCCGTTGCAATCCGAAAAAAAATTATTTAAACTCAACTGGGGAATGAACACAGGACCAATCATACGCGAAACCAATGAGCTACACGGCAGAGTGTACCAACAAGGCACAACATAGGGAATGTTGGAGGTCTGTTGCAGTCAACCTTCGTAGCGGAGACGGCACTTAATAACAATGATGAGATACACGTGACCAACATGTCTACCAATGCCTTTGATACGTCTTTAATATTTTAACTTCTTTAGGGGTTGGCTGGAGGGAGGGGGTACCCACGTTATGGCTCAATTCCTAGTGTTTAAAGTTATGTTATAATTTTTTTAACGTGTAAGGGAGTTTTAACACCCCAACTCCCATCCCCCCCCCCAATATACGGCTTGATTGATATCAAATAGTTAAAAGATTTCATGTGACTCACAATAATGGAACATGCCCTCTCACACATACATCGACTTTCTCAGGAGTAGAAATAATGGAACATGCCCTCTCACTCATACATCGACTTTCTCAGGAGTAGAAATAATGGAACATGCCCTCTCACACATACATCGACTTTCTCAGGAGTAGAAATAATGGAACATGCCCTCTCACACATACATCGACTTTCTCAGGAGTAGAAATAATGGAACATGCCCTCTCACACATACATCGACTTTCTCAGGAGTAGAAATAATGGAACATGCCCTCTCACACATACATCGACTTTCTCAGGAGTAGAAATAATGGAACATGCCCTCTCACACATACATCGACTTTCTCAGGAGTAGAAATAATGGAACATGCCCTCTCACACATACATCGACTTTCTCAGGAGTAGAAATAATGGAACATGCCCTCTCACACATACATCGACTTTCTCAGGAGTAGAAATAATGGAACATGCCCTCTCACACATACATCGACTTTCTCAGGAGTAGAAATAATGGAACATGCCCTCTCACACATACATCGACTTTCTCAGGAGTAGAAATCTTCTCAAAGAACTGCATACCGTGAAGATGATCTGTATGTATAAACATCATTAAATTATTTCTCTTTTGCACGGTTATTGTCCGGCTCTATTTCGGCGTGGTATACAGGGCACGTCTGTGACAGCCATGGTACCGGGTTCGAATCGCATCATAGGCAATTTTGTTTTGACGGTTATTTAGCAGGCTCAAGTGTATAGGTAGTGTTAATTGTAAAATGAATCCATCACTGTTTTATTGAATTGATCTTTGCTTTACATGTATGTTGTTTGTGTTCTAGTCTGTCCATCAAAAATATTTCACAATTTTCTGTAATTTTGTGCAATGCTAACCTCCGTGCTCCATCATCATCTGTCCCATTTTTCCAGAAATTGTGGTCTGTAAGCTATGCATACACCTCTCGATTGCACAAAAAGGATTCAAGTTTCTATTGTTTGTAATTCTTGAAGATTTAAATAAAGAAAGTACATTGTACCATGAACAAATTAAACAAAATTATATGTATATACACATCAACAGTTCATAAAATTCATCAATTTATAAAAATCACTAATTCATAGCATCATTAATTCATATCATGAATAGTTCTTAGCATCACTAGTTCATACCATCACTAGTTCAGAGCATCACTAGTTCATAGTATCACTAGTTCATAGCATCACAAGTTCATAGCATCACTAGTTCATAGCATCAATACTTCATAAACATCTATAGTTCATCATCTTCACTAGTTTAAAAACAGTATTAGTTCATAGCATCAGTAATTCTAAATATCAATAGTTCATAGACATCATTCATTCATAAACATCAATAGTTTATAAACATCAGGTATTCATAATATCACTAGTACATAAACATCAATAGTTTATCATCTATATACAATATGCCTCAGCATGAACAGCACGGAACAGATGTACGCAAACACGGAACAGATGTACGCAAACACGGAACAGATGTACACAAACACGGAACAGATGTACGCAAACACGGAACAGATGTATGGAAACACAGAACAGATGTACGCAAACACGGAACAGATGTATGGAAACACGGAACAGATGTATGGAAACACGGAACAGATGTATGGAAACACGGAACAGATGTACGCAAACACGGAACAGATGTATGGAAAGACGGAACAGATGTACGCAAACACGGAACAGATGTATGGAAACACGGAACAGATGTATGGAAACACGGAACAGATGTACGCAAACACGGAACAGATGTACGCAAACACGGAACAGATGTATGGAAACACGGAACAGATGTATGGAAACACGGAACAGATGTATGGAAACACGGAACAGATGTACGCAAACACGGAACAGATGTATGGAAACACGGAACAGATGTATGGAAATACGGAACAGGTGTATGGAAACACGGAACAGATGTATGGAAACACGGAACAGATGTATGGAAATACGGAACAGATGTATGGAAACACGGAACAGATGTATGGAAACACGGAACAGATGTATGGAAACACGGAACAGATGTAAAGTAAAGTTAGCCCATAGCATTTATTAATGCCGTAGGGGTGTGAGATGTTAGCGATCTCACTTTTCAGTGGCTCTGCTTTATGAGGGCCGTAGCCATCTCCTCTCCCTCGCAGTATGTACTTAACAAATTAATCCGGTACCTAATTAAGGATGGGGTCGATCCAAGAACCGTTGCAATCTGAAAAACTTTTCAGCGTCGGCAGGGGAATAAAAAGGTGTACGGAAACACGGAACATTTGTATGAAACATTGAATAAATGTATGCAAACAAGAAATAGATGTATGAAAATAAGGCAAAACAAAGTCATTAAAATAACAACATTTTGTAGTGTCGCCTGCACATGGAAGGTTGACTGCAACTGACCTCCTATATCGTCCGTCGCTTGCCTTGGTGTTGAACTCTGCAAAACTGCAGTATTTCCATCTCATGATGTTTAGCTCCCATTTTTTTTTCTCCGCCTAGCTCTTTATCAACTCCCACCGATTCCTTAACAAGGCGTCACTAACAAGGTGTCTTTAGCAAGGTGTATTTAACAAATTCTTGAGACTTACGGGAGTTGAACCAATCCGTTCAACGGCACCAAATCGCCTAGTAACTATTGCACACGCGTTCTTCCGTACTTGACTAACCGCATCTCCAAAAAAAAGATGCGATTTTATCAAGCCTTTCAAACCGTGCACTCAGAGTCACCAGAACGGACCAATCGAGACTAGGACTATTGCAACAACAACAAACATCTCGTACAGGTATTGAAATATCCTCAGTAAGAACAAACATATAACATGTAATATCCGTATTAGTTATACAAGGGCCGATAGGTCTTTTTGTAAACATGGATAACATATATAGACAATACACTTTTGTCTATATATTTTAAGCAATTATATATTTGAAACTATTATTTGAAGCAAAATTGTACTGTCTATATATGTTATCCATGTTTACAAGAAGACCTATCGGCCCTTCTATAACTAATACGGATATTAAATGTTATATGTTTGTTGTTACTGAGGATATTTCAATACCTGTATATTTAATATCCATATTAGTTTTATCCATGTTTACAAGAAGACCTATCGGCCCTTGTATATACGGATATTAAATGTTATATGTTTGTTGTTACTGAGGATATTTCAATACCTGTACAGGATGTTTGTTGTTGTTGTTGTAATAGTCCTTGTCTCGATTGGTCCGTTCTGGTGACTTTGAGTGCACGGTTTGAAAGGATTGATAAAATCGCATCTTTTTTTGGAGATACGGTTAGTCAGGTACGGAAGAACGCGTGTGCAATAGTTGCTATGCGATTTGGTGCCGTTGAACGGATTGGTTCAATTCCCGTTAGTCTCAAGAATTTTTAAATTGTCCTCTGGCTTCCTAAATAAATTTACTTGTCTTTAGCAAAGTGTCTTTAACAAGGTGTCACTTTAATATGCCCAAAATAATTTCCTTGTCTAATATTTATTTCCTTAAAATTTCTTTTTTTCATACGCAGTGTTGTCAGAACCTCCTTGTTTGTTTTCTTCTCTTTCCATGAAGCTCCATATTCTTCTATATATCCACATCTCTTCTTCTTTCTGTCCTCATGTACCTTTCGGTGTTGAGGGGAGAGTGAGTGTACGGTCTTTTGCCCTTCTATTTCCCTCTTCCGCTGTTATATTTCCGAGTGTCTCTAATACACTATCTATCCACCTTTTACGAGGGCGTCGAATAGGTCGACTATTTTCGTATCGTTTGTTAAGTGTTTTTTGGATAATACTTTGCTCTTTCTGTCTGGTTATGTGGCCGTACCATTTAACGTGTTGTTTCTGTATGTATTCTATTGTTGACTTGATCCCTAATTGTTTCCTTAGTGCTTCATTCCTGATTTTGTCTCTCAAGCTAACTTCAATCATACGTCTCACACATTTCATGTCAGCGGTGTTAATCTTATGTATTGTTGTAAAATCTAATGTCCATGTTTGACACTGATAACACAATGTTGGTAAAATAAAAAATTGTGTAGAATAACGATCCACATCTCAAAGGCATCATTTATCTCTTCTAGTTGTTTGTTCATTGTCCATGTTTCTGAAGTATACATTAATATAGTAACGCAAGTCTGCATCTTGAGTGACTCTATGAGTATGATTAAGAAGGTACTAGTGGGTCTCGTTCGCGAACAGTGGATTGAGACCTTGAGAAAAGCAAGGCTGAAAGTGGTTATATTTATTTTCGTACCTGGACATGTGGGTGTTCGAGGAAAGAAAAGAGCGGATCAACTGGCATCATGCGCGTTGGTGGCACATGGCGATGGGACAATGGATCGCGCTGACGTTTTGAACTCCTTAAGAGATATAACACGCGAGAGTGAGACTAATGTGGATGATGATTCCCTTTCAATGACCAGGATTAAAGATCAGGGTTTGAAATACGGTGTTGCTAAAAGTGAACATTTTGGAGGGCGCAGATGATGGTCAACTAGCATAGGACCGGTACTGTCAGCAGAAGTGTAATGGCGGATACACTCAAGGAGAGATCGGAGCAACTATGAACCTGTCGAGTTTGCAGTGATGATGATCCGAGGACTAACTAACTAACTAGCTAACACTCCAGGATAAATGTCTACTTGTTGCACTATCTACAGTCCTGGATAAATGTCTACTTGTTGCAGAATAGTTCCATAGATTTTAATTTTAGTATTAAAATTATAAATAAATAAACAAACAAGAACTCAAAAATAAACACACACTCAAGAAACACAGGTACCACCTGCAATATTGACATGCATGTAACATTCTAGAATTGCTTGTATGTTCCACAATCTTCAAAGCTATGTTCATGTTATCGCTAAAACCAATCTCTGCCGTGTTATCTTCGTCATCTTCATTTGTATCTCCTTCATTAGTAACATAATTCGTTCTTGTATCTGAAGCGACGGAAACATCATATCTGGTTTTGTCATATTGTGGATGACAAGATGTTGCTGTCTCCGATGATGATGGCAATGAAGCAGTTTCTATAGGTATTCCTGATGAATAAATGTTCAAGTGTTGATCGTGTATTGAGTGTTTAGTAGAACAAAGTTATTTCTTACAATTATCCTGTCCATTGATCACAAATTCCGTCACTTTTCTTGGCTCATGCGATTATTCCCGTGAGTTTCTTTCGATGGTGATACAAGCTATACACACTGCGATTACATATCAGTCGCATTTGTTAAGATAAGTGACGCGGCTTGTGATCAACAAACAGGACCATTCTGAAGACAGATTTGGTACAACATTCTAAGGACCTAAACAAGTTAACCAATCACAGTCACGCTTATAGAAGATAATTATGATCATAATAAGACTCATAACCAATGTTACTGTTAAGCTGCGCTACTGTGCGGTAGCGTAAACATTTTTATTATTTGGCGCAGCGATTGGACTTTTTAGCATATGACGTATGTGTGTAACTATATTTAAGAGTTCTTATAATAAAATGTAGAACTTGTTTAAATCGAGCATGCTGAAGAAGATTAGCTTTTTTTTAATGGAGACGGTTTGCCCAGAAAAGATGGTGCTCAATATGTGTTAGCTCATTAGGATATTTTTTGCACACAAGCACTCTTATTTTAGAGGGAACATTGTGGTCACAATCCATCAGGGTCGTAGGGGTGCCATACTGGATACATAAATACAAAAATCTCTCCAAATATCTCTATCCTCAGCCATTCGGGGGAGTGCAGGAAAATCACGTTCAGACCATTCTTTGATGTTACCAATTCATGATTTCGAAACAGCAGTCTATATCATAGAATCCGGAGTCACAACCTGACTAAGTGATGTTCTCTAAAACAGATAGCAGTCTATTTGTGTGATTATTTCCCTTGCCGATGTTTATCAGTCTATGTTTATCATTTATTAATTTAAATATAATTATATTTAGGGTCAGGGTTATGGTTAGTTATGTAAAACATAACTAACCCTAACCCCTAATCTTAACATAGCCCTAAAAATGAATATTTCAATTAATTATTGATTATTTATTGATACTTCTTCTTCTTCAGCGTTCATTCTCAAACTCCTGCTGGATCTCTATTGCAGTAGGACGGACAATGGCCCTATTAGATTTCCAGCAGGATATAGTCCAGAGAATGAAAATGCATTTATTGATACAATATTTAGATCAATTAACCATAAAATGCATAGATGAGCACTAATAGGGAACAAGAACGAAAACGGGAAAGGGAGGGGGGTGGATTGCGATCATAGTGCCAATTATTCATTGACCCAAATTTGTGTTATAACCAATTGTTAACTATTACCTACACGTAATTCTCTCTTAATTTAGTACTGATCTTTTGTATGCCGTCCTGTACTTGTCATAACCAAACTTTACCTGTATTGAGTATAGCGGCTGACTCAGGTCCAAATCCCACCATATTCCAAGCCTTTACTCTCACCAAGTAATCCTTGCCTTCAATAATTCCTAATAGCTTAATAATTGTTTCCCCTTTTTCATTGACGTCTGAAATAATACACATAAAATTATGTATGAAATATTACACATTAAATTATATTTGAAATATTACGCAGGAAATTATGTATGAAACGGTACGAATGAAATTATATACTTGTAACCTTACTTTGTTCTACTGTGAGAGCAGTATACCTATTTTTGCAGCTAGGTTGAATGGAGAGTGATGATACAATCTGTCAACTCCCACAAACAACTTTCAACTCTCACAATCTCCAACTCTCACCCACAATCTGCAATCCCACTCGCAACTTGCAATTCTCACTCACAATTTTCAATTCTCACCCACAACATCCAACTCTCTCTCTCACAGTCTCTTTCACTTACAGTTTACAATTCTCATCCACAATCTCCAACTCCCACTCACAATCTCCAACTCCCACTCACAATTTCCAACTCCAATCTACAAACTCCCTGCACCCCCCCCCCCCCCCCCGTCCCCTTCCCATAATCAACTTACCACCCATTCTTTCATAGACTGGAGTAGCAGGATCTCCTGTCCTATCAGAAGACAGACTGTATGAAGCTAGTACATATACCGCATGGGGCGTGTCATTTTTATAAGGCACATTTGCTGATAGGACGATCTCGTCGATGTTGTATCTGATTGGTCGGAATTCTACTGGAGGCGGAGAAACTGAAATTAGAGGAAAGTAACAAGTGCAACGGTCTGTTTTGTTTTCATCTTCAGTGATCTTTCTGGCTTAAAACAACACAATAAACTTTGAGAACGGCTTCATTGTATTTAGGTGTATCTATGTCTAGTTCTTCCTTCTCAACAAACACCTGGCCGCCTGCTGATGGTGTCAATCATAATATGAGTGGGCAGTTCTGGCTGTGCCGATAGCGATAGATAGAGCGGTGAAAATTTCAAGCATGTTTGACTGTGGTTAGCGCTTAGACGGGTGTCCAGTTTACAGTATAGTAACCGTCCCTCAAGCAGCTGACCTACTGTTCATATGGTTCCTACTTCCATGGTTCAATGAAAATGGTAAAAAACACTCAATTGATTATTTACCATGCTGAATTCGGATTCGTCGAACCTTTGGTACAAGAAAACAACTGTGCCGCAGTACATCTCCGTTCTCTGGACTACATCCTGTTGGAGATAAAGCATGACCATTTTCCTACTATAAGAGAGATCCAGTGGAAGTTTGAGAACGAACGCCACAAACAATAATATGAAACTCCGTATCTTCAAGGAATAATCCCCAAGATTCTCATCTTAAAGGTGTATTTTCCAGGAATAGCCTATTTTCAAGGGATAGTCCTTAAGAATCTCCGAAAAAATGCACGTTTCGTGGTACTCTGATTCAGCCGATGAGCTATCTGTAGACAGAACATGATCAGATTAAAGGCATTCTAGAGCCTAGAGTTGTAACACTAGATCTGTAGCCTTCAGGCTCTTCCGTCCAGGTCAAACTTTACAATCTTAATCATCAATAAAAGAGTGACCAGAAAGGTCTTTTTCGGACATTGACCTCTTCTTCTGTCGTATCTAGAAACTCGAGAGGTCTCTGAGTGTGGTCTTCTAACGCGACCGTAACCATGGAAACCTTCTGGTCCACAATAGACATAATAATATATCAACATCATGCACCACATAGCCCTCAACTAAAATACGCTTACATAGGGAATTCAAAATGTCCCCTTTGTTTATTGCCATCTGTACTCGTATTCTTCTTCTTCATCTGCATTCAGCATCTGCGGTCGTGTTATATTGTCACGCATGTCGTCAGAGCACAGACCACTGTCTACTTCATGATATGTATACTACACATACCATGTGACCGTCGATATCATTACTGCTCGTTTTCTGGTGCATGTTTAAAGTTTGTTTCAATTGTTGTCTTGATAAAGGCCTTTTGGTCGAAACGTCGATTTGTGTGTGTGTGTTTTTATGTTTGTCTCTTACTAGCAAAATTTTATTACCCTATCGTGGATCTTCTCCAGGTCAGAGCGGCTGTCCCATTGATTTTGCCTCAAATTTGTATCTTCTGGCCAGATCCGCTGTCTCTGTTATCTGTATGTTGTGCTGTCCTGAAGTATGTGTTATGGCGTTTGAGTTCCTGATCTACATGGACATTCACCTATGTATGAGACCCCCCCCCCCCTCCGTCAGTAACGGTAACCTAACAGTCTGCAGTGGCCTACTCTAAGGCGAAAAAAGTGTGGTTTGTTGGTATCCTTGAAAGTGGTGTATTTCATAGGCTTTGTCTTCGACTTTGACCAATATGTGTGATGGATTATTCTGTATGCTACTCTACGTAGAACAGTGGGTTTCATTACTCTGAACTCCAGTATGACCAGGACAAAAAATATCCACGTAAACCTTTGAATGTGTAAAACCCGAATATACAGCATCCACGCATAGCATACGAAGCCAATGCAGTCACTAAGCTACTAAGCTACAGCGGTTTCAGATTTCTCTAGTAAAGGTTTTCTCAACGCGGACCTCACGGGCATCATATGTCCAATGACATGTGGCACTCGCAATGTGAAAATGGAAAAGTGCTCTCGAGAACTAATGATCCCGAATTCCTTTTAAAATTTAAACTCTTGTACAAACCAAAACAAATAGTTTTACTATCCACGACTATAGGGATTATGAACTAAGTGGGGTTCGGAGGGGGGGGGTATGTCACGGTGCGATGAAGATTGTAATACTGAGTTATTATATTCACTTTCACTTTCAATTTCCTTTTCATCCTATTATAAGTTACACTCAGTGTTACATGTGGCGGTGAACACACTCAGTGTTACATGTGGCGGTGGTAATCTTACACTCAGTGTTACATGTGGCGGTGGTAATCTTACACTCAGTGTTACATGTGGCGGTGAACACACTCAGTGTTACATGTGGCGGTGAACACACTCAGTGTTACATGTGGCGGTGAACACACTCAGTGTTACATGTGGCGGTGAACACACTCAGTGTTACATGTGGCGGTGGTAATCTTGCACTCAGTGTTACATGTTGGTGGTAATCTTACACTCAGTGTTACATGTGGGCAGTGCTCACACACTCAGTGTTACATGTTGGCAGTGCTCACACACTCAGTGTTACTTGTGGGCGGTGCTCACACATTCAATATTACATGTGGGCGGTGCTCACACACTCAATATTACATGTGGGCGGTGCTCACACAGTGTAAGAGAAAGGGCACATGAGAAGAACAGATGCAGATAACGAATACGATGAAGAAGGCGAGTCCAAGTTCAAAATAAGTAAAAGATGACTTTATTGTACTCTGGTTGACTCATATGTACTCTTGCCCTCGTAACGAAGTGACACATCACATGCTGATTGTACCACTCATAGCACATAACTCCGTAGTATTAAGCGGTAATCCCAAGGTCTATGTCCTATGACAGTAATCTGCCGTCGGGGATGAAGATAATTCTTCATGAACTAAACCATAGCAACTATTTTGTGTGGTGGCCAGTTCCCTTCCTGGTTGTGTTTACCATCCCCAACGCATGCATTAGGAACCCATTAATAGCTGTGTCGTGTCAGACCGTGCTGGAGGAACGGCAGTGTCGCACGAGATGATCAAATCACGAGCCTGATATTGGGGATCTCCCTAGCTTAGTGGTTAAGCTGTTCGCCTTGTGAGAGTGCCGCTTCGTTGAAAGTGACGGAGTACATATGGGAAACCGAGTACAGTGAAGTCAATCCTCTACGACTTTTGTACCTTTGATCCTGATATTTTGTTGTCTGAATAATTTTTCGAACATGCCCGTTTCTACCCTTTTGATAGCAAACACGCTCACTATCAGCTAGGGTCCGTTTCACTATCCGGGCCCGTTTCAACCCGGTGATAGCAAGCAAGCTCAATATCAACTAGGTTAGATCCGGGCCCGTTTCAACCCGGTGATAGCAAGCAAGTTCACGTATCAACTAGGCTACGGTGCTCTTTTGGGACTATAAATTTTTTTTTTTTTTTAAAAACCTCTTTGTAGACAAAAAGTATCGAGCCGGGTTTGAACCCACGACCTGTTAAGCACAAATGGAACGACTTAACCACACCAGAGATTATGATCAAGAGGAAAAAATAACAGACGAAAATATTAAAAGACAAACAAAAGAAATTATAGGAAATCAAGAACAATTTTCAACAGACTTATGTGAAAATTCTGTCTGTCCACATTTCTGCCTGCCTACATTTCTGCTGGTCAGTTCTGAACTTACAGACCTCCTTGATATGAAACTCGTGTACCAAGATTCTCCCGAGGCTGTTTTTTGCACTGCATGAGTAGATACCGGAACCCACAGCTGCTGAGTATTTGATCTAGGAATAGTCGTTGATAAAATTAATGACAAGTAAACAAGAGATTGTATAGTTTATTGTCCAGAAATAATGTATTCTTAATGTATAAGCAACAGTAAAAAAAGCACAAATATGTTAATATTATCACACATAAATGTTTGGAATCTGGGTCCTGGATATTTTCTGAGTACGGACAATACGGTTGAGAAAATATACATGAAGTGCCGACATACTTGGCTAATTTTATAGTCTGTGCTTTTAATTCTTTATATCTAGGATCCTTCAATGCTGAATACGGTGCATAAGGCAGAAACCAGATCTTTCTAGTTCGAGCGGTGTGATGCGACTGTGTAATTTTTTTTATGTTGTTGAGACCCATACCCTCTGTCATGGTTGTTACCCTGTCTACACAGCAGGTCTGGTTTACCCTGTCTATACAGCAGGTCTGGTTTACCCTGTCTACACAGCAGGTCTGGTTTACCCTGTCTACACAATCGTACTTACGTATTACACAGGTTAATATAATCGCTTCAGTCAGACACGACAGACTATATCTAAAACTAGTGGGAAATGATGTGCACGCAAGAAAATATACAAATTACAATATACAAATCATATTCAACGTTTCAACCAAAAGGTCTTTATCAAGATACACAAAACATCAAAAGACGACAAATGGAAAAATTATCACAACAAACAAACGTATCTATAAGATATGTTTATGCAAATTTATTTTAAAACATTTAAGATATATTTAAAACATTACTATTGCAATAGACATGTTTTACTTAGCAATAATAGATTTAAATTAAGAGTAGTATTATGAACTAATGAACTATATTTTTGCGAACTTGACATTCGGTTTATGAGTTCGGCGTCCAACAACCAATCAGAAACACTGACCTACTTCATTCTTAGAATGAACAGAGTATAGACAAGAGTCAATATAATGAACAAACTACACACTGCTACTAGAGAGTAAAACACACTCAGGGGAAAGACATACCGTGCATGTAGATGTAATCTCCCAGCCGTGAACAAATTCTTCCAGGGTGTTACAAATGTAAGACCTCCCATTGTGTATCCACGTGATCTCTGGCAAATCATTGCCTGACACTAAGCACGTAAGATTGACAGTATGCCCCTCCCACCAAGTGATGATCTTAGGAATATCATGATTTAACGGTGCTTTTGGAGAAACTGAAAAACAAAAATTCTTAAAACAAATAAATACAATATTCATGTTAGGTACTCAAATAACGTATTGGAATTCATGTTAGGTACTCAAATAACGTATTGGAATTCATGTTAGGTACTCAAATAACGTATTGGAATTCATGTTAGGTACTCAAATAACGTATTGGAATTCATGTTAGGTACTCAAATAACGTATTGGAATTCATGTTAGGTATTCAAATAACGTATTGGAATTCATGTTAGGTACTCAAATAACGTATTGGAATTCATGTTATGTACTCAAATAACGTATTGTGATTCATGTTATGTACTCAAATAACGTATTGTGATTCATGTTAGGTACTCAAATAACGTATTGGAATTCATGTTAGGTACTCAAATAACGTATTGGAATTCATGTTATGTACTCAAATAACGTATTGGAATTCATGTTAGGTACTCAAATAACGTATTGGAATTCATGTTAGGTACTCAAATAACGTATTGGAATTCATGTTAGGTACTCAAAAAACGTATTGGAATTCATGTTATGTACTCAAATAACGTATTGTGATTCATGTTAGACACTCAAATAACGTATTGAAATTCATGTTAGGTACTCAAATAACGTATTGGAATTCATGTTAGGTACTCAAATAACGTATTGGAATTCATGTTAGGTACTCAAATAACGTATTGGAATTCATGTTAGGTACTCAAATAACGTATTGGAATTCATGTTAGGTATTCAAAAAACGTATTAGGTTGTATGAATTTGTAACAACAGACCTCACATTAAAAGGCTACATGGTTTGAAAAATCATAATGCAACATACGGATTTAATTTAAGCATGGGTCTCATGTTTAGTTAAATTAATTTGTTTAGATGTTAGTAGTTTACATATGTCAATGGAAGTATTTTGAAACACATATTATCCCGCATGTACACTGAGAGTCAATCCATCAGAAACAATTGTAAACCCCGTTAAATGACAATTTTGGCGCTCATAATAATAATGATGATGATGATAATAATATAGTAATAATAATAATAATAATCAGTCAGTCAGTCAGTTCCTCTTTTGCCAAGTTTGGCACATGGGGCGGATGTCATAGTTCTCAATGCATGTCGGTCAGTTGCCAAGGATTGCATGTCTTGTGCATTTATGCCTGTTGTTTTTAATTCATTCATAAATGTTCTTCTGAGCGTTGTTTTTGGTCTTCCCTGTTTTCTTTTCCCCTCTGGTGTCCACATGAGGGCTTGTCGTGGGATTCTGTCTTCCTTCATTCTAAGTAAGTGGTCGATGTATGTCCAGCGGCGTTTTAATAATAATAATAATAATAATAATAATAATAATAATAATAATAATAATAATAATAATAACAATAATAATAATAATAACAATAATAATAACAATAATAATAATAATAATAATAATAATAATAATAATAATAATAATAATAATAACAATAATAACAATAATAATAATAATAACAATAATAATAATAATAATAATAATAATAATAATAATAATAATAATAATAATAATAATAATAATAATAATAATAATAATAATAATAATAACAATAATAATAATAATAATAATAATAATAATAATAATAATAATAATAATAATAATAATAATAATAATAATAATAATAATAATAACAATAATAATAATAATAATAATAATAATAATAATAATAACAAAATAATACGACCCATTACTCGTTTCGGTCACGAGCTACCACACTAGATGCACAAGTACTAGAAGCGCACCAAAGAACTCTTTCCTCAGACTTTAGGAGGATTGTAGAAAATTCATGCCCAGATCATTCCTTGATGTTATCATTCCTGAATGTTTTCTTCATCCCTCTCCTCCTTTCACCCTCGACCGTTCCTTGCAAAGTTTAGAAAGCGAGTTGTGTCTCATTTACAAATTTGTAAATTTACAACGTTTACAAATTTTCAAACAAGTTGGCAAAGGTCAGACTACCAAGAATATAGAGAAATAAATAGCATCACTATTGCATTCAAGGTCAAACTATATTCTTCTTCTTCTTCAGCGTTCATTCTCAAACTCCCGCTGGATATCTCTTGTAACAGGACAATGGTCCTACAAAATTTCCAGTTGAATATAGTCCAGAGAATGAAAATGCGTTGTGTTGCTGTTTTATTTGCGCCAATGGCACAACACATCCGTCTTCGGCGGTAAACTATATACACATTAGTTGTATCCATTATGTATGGATGCGAGGGCTGAACATTCGTGGCACATCTAGAGAGTATAATCTAGGTCTTCGCATGTAAATCGTATAGACAGGTGCTATATATTTGCTATGTAAACTCGTCGCTTTTTTTTCTCACCGATGAAGGTTTTGTAGTCGAAACGCTGTCTGTGTTTGTTGTTCGTTTTTAGCATATACTTTTTTTCTTTGTTCACACTTCATCTCATCTTGCAACTAACATGACAGAAACAGACCACAATATTGAGAGAAGTCTTACAATGTACATCAAGCGTTATTGTGTTCCGTCCACTACCGATTTCGTTATAAGCTACACACGTCACGTGACCAGCGTCCTTGAATGTGATTGGTTGAAAGAACAGGACGCTTTCAAACATCTCCTCATCAATCCGCTGCTCAATGGAGTACAGTCTTATATTTTGGGCACTCTAGAATAGTGATGAAACGTATCATTAGATTTTCATTATCAACCTTATAATCAATCACTAGACCTTCATTATCAACCTTATAATCAATCACTAGATCTTCATTATCAACCTTATAATCAATCACTAGATCTTTATTATCAACCTTATAATCAATCACTAGATCTTCATTATCAACCTTATAATCAATCATTAGATCTTCATTATCAACCTTATAATCAATCACTAGATCTTCATTATCAACCTTATAATCAATCACTAGATCTTCATCATCAACCTTATAATCAATCACTAGATCTTCATTATCAACCTTATAATCAATCACTAGATCTTCATTATCAATCTTATAATCAATCACTAGATCTTCATTATCAATCTTATAATCAATCATTAGATTTTCATTATCAACCTTATAATCAATCACTAGATCTTCATTATCAACCTTATAATTAATCACTAGATCTTCATTATCAACCTTATAATCAATCACTAGACCTTCATTATCAACCTTATAATCAATCACTACTTTATCTTCGATATAAACTGACTGAACTCTCAAGTATATATTCAATACAATCAACATCAACTACATCAACATAAAAAACTAAAGTTAAGCGAATGTCCAGAAATATTACAATCATCAAACCCGACAATTAGCATACCGTTTCCTTAAATGGTTTTATATAGGCCTAATACAGAAATATCCAAAAGTCGATATTTAAGCAAAAAAGAACGCTATCTACTTGTTTGTGGGTATATAGAAGAATAGGGAGAACATCATGGAAAGAGAAGAAAACAAATAAAGAGGTGCTAAAGACACTTAATATGAAGAAAGAACTACTAAGAGAAATAAAGATCAGGCAAACAAAATACTTTGGACACATTAAAAGACATGACACCCTATTGAAGACCTTACTTGAGGGTAAAGTCAAAGGGAAGCGAGCAAGAGGTAGGCAGAGATACAAGTGGGGGAGTAACATTACACGATGGACAGGTTACAGTGTAGCAGAGTGCACCACCAAGACAAGATACAGGAGATGTTGGAGATACGTTGCAGCCAACCTTCGTTGCGGAGACGGCACTTGATGATGATGATCTACTTGTTGTCAAAGCGAGCGGGTATTAGGACGTCATTGTGATGTAGTTTATTAGTGTTACGAATTACGTTTGTCACTATTTGTATACTTGAGTTGCCATGGCTATTTTGGCTTGTGATTCCAAGCATATAAGTAGCATAAAGTTGAAAGGGTTGAAAAGTGGTGGAGGATTGACTTCACTGTACTCGGTTTCCCATATGTGTTCCGTCCCTCTCAAAGAAGCTGCACGCCACCTGCCGAGAGTATCACTCATAGCACGTAACTCTGTAGCTTCAAGTGATAATCCACAGGGATCTCAGAAAAAATCCACATTGTACATAAGACGACACGAGGCGGATTCGAACACATGACCTCTTGAAGACAAGGCGAACAGCTTAACCACTACGCTAGGGAGATCCCCATAAAAATATCATAAAGACAATGGTCATGGTGAAAAAAGCACGCTTAGAGGATGAGTTTAATTGTACTAGGGTTGTACTCATTGTACAATTATTCCTGGGAGTATCCCACAAAGCACGTAACTATGTAGCTATAGACGATAACCTACATGGACATACACAAAAAATACTTTATAGACAAGGAATCATTTCGGGTTTCGAATCCCCAACCCCCTGAACACATGGCAAGTTGTTTTACTCAGAACTGAGCTCCAGTATAGACTTGTCATCAGAAGATAACCAAGACTTCATTCGTAAAGTTGTTGATTATTGTCGTGATTTCGTTGGCAAATATTTATATACTTGGAGTAGCATGCCCAAAAAAATCCGCTGACCAACAAAAATCACGGAAAATGTAAAAAAAATCAGCCTTTCAGTACATGTTTACTTTCGATTCATTACAGGAAACAGTAACCAGATTCTTAACTTTCGATTCATTACAGGAAACAGTGACCAGATTCTTTACTTTCGATTCATTACAGGAAACAGTAACCAGATTCTTTACTTTCGATTCATTACAGGAAACTGTGACCAGATTCTTTACTTTCGATTCATTACAGGAAACAGTAACCAGATTCTTAACTTTCGATTCATTACAGGAAACTGTGACCAGATTATTTACTTTCGATTCATTACAGGAAACAGTGACCAGATTCTTTACTTTCGATTCATTACAGGAAATAGTGATCAGATTCCCATTTATTAATATTACGGGTAATTTCATTCAGATTTTGTGGCCTCGATTAAATCAGGTTGAAAAGTCGATAGGTCTACAAGCTATGCACTGAGAGTCCCTACCCTTCTCACAGGGAAATCGAATGGGGAGAGGGGAAAACTCTCAATGTGCAGCGGGTAGATGGCTGGATCCACCAGTAGTCGTAGCTGCTGTGAAATGCGTCTTTATCGATTTTTCGTTACGTCAATAATGTACCTATTTGTTTTGTTAAAATGTGGCCACTGTTTCCGGTAATGTACCTTACTTTCTGTACACAGGTCTTTACTGGAACCTGAACATGGTTAACCACTTACCACTACGCCACGGGGTTTGGGCGAGGGAAAAGATCCCCAAAAGGATAACGTAGAAATGACATATACCATAGACAAAATTAGTTATGTCTGGTTTTTAAAAAAATAAGACATTATAAAAGTCTTACATTATCTGAAGCAGACTTGACAGGACGGATCCGTTGATTGTTACTTGTTAGCCATTCAAATGAAGGTTGTGGGAAACCACGTGATCTGCATACTATTTCTTGATTGGTCATTTCCATGAAGGTAAAATTTGTCGGCGACGTAATGTTGCACTCTGGCTGTACTAGGAAAAATATAATCCCACACAATGTTATTATTGCTTGTCATTAGTATTTGTTATTAATATTTGCTTGTTATATTTATTGTTATTATGAGTTATTAATAATATAGTGGAGATCGTGGTCGTATGGCTAGAACGCCGTAATCAGAATCCTGAGGTCCCGGGTTGAATCCACGGTTGGGACAAGGATTTTGTCTTTCATTGGAGGAGGGGGATGAAATAAAAATTATTTCTGTACACATCACGACAACAGTTATGGCAGAGCGGTCTCTATTTCCACAGCCAAATAGCCTCCTTGTGCTCCTTAACTCGCATCTTCGTCAAACAGAGCGCAATAAAATATGGATTTCGTTTCCATTGATTTGGATTTGATGCGAACGAAGATGATGCTGAAATGTTACATCATTAACGTTTGGACGAGAATGAAGTTAATACTGAAATGTTACAGCCTTAGTGTTTGGATGACAATGAAGTTAATACTGAAATATTCACAAAGGCTAAACAAGTTAATACTGAAATGTTACAGTCTTATCGTTTGGATGACAATGAAATTGATGCTGAAATGTTACAGCCTTAACGTTTGGATGACAATGAAATTGATGCTGAAATGTTACAGCCTTAGTGTTTGGATGACAATAAATTTGATGCTGAAATGTTACAGCCTTAACGTTTGGATGACAATGAAATTGATGCTGAAATGTTACAGCCTTAACGTTTGGATGACAATAAATTTGATGCTGAAATGTTACAGCCTTACGTTTGTTTGTATGAGAACTAAGATTATTCTGAAATGCAAGCCCCCGTATATAAGCCAGGGGTATGTGTAACCACGCCGAACCTCTCTCCACAAATCAGAACATAACTGATGCCCCTCTCTCCACAAATCAGAACATAACTGATAGTACTAGAAATTTAGCTAGCAGGTAACCCACACACTTTTTTGATATTTTTTCACATAGGTCCTCAAATTTCTCATGAAAAAGAGGCATCACGAGTATAGGAGGAGGGATAGCACAAGTCGAGGCTGCATCAAGAGATAGCAAACCATGTGATTTGATCACGTCATGGTCGCCGAAGACGGGTGTGTCGTGCCATTGACGCAAATAAAACAGTAGATACTGATGAAGGTGATGATAATGATGAGGATGATGATGATGATGTTGATGAGGAGAATGATGATGATGATGATGAGGAGGAGGAAAAGGAGATGGCGAAGATGATCATGAACCGAATACTTACTCATGACAAGTAAAATATTAGTTACAGTGGCCACACCAAATGGATTCTTGGCTATACAGGTGTAGCTAGCTCTGTCATCCAGTTTTACGTTGAATATACGCAGAGCCTGAGTGTCCAGGTTGACTGAGAAACGGCCACCAAAGACACTCACCGGCTGTGGAATAATAAGATAGGAAAATGATACGTTTTACTAATATAGCTCACAATTTAAGATAAAACAGCCGGAGTTATCGGATGTTATGGCAAGGGTGAACATTATCTTTACAAAAAAAACCAACATCAGTGATTTTATCATCGCAGTTTCGAACAGAACAATTTACTCATTATCACCTCCTGTGCAGTTAACATCTGGCAACTAAAACCCTTAAGGTCAGGTTAACCCCCCCCCCCCCCCCCACAACAGAAATTGATTGCATATGCTGGAGGCAGTGCGTTGAATTGATATATAATGGGTTAAAGATTCAGGAAAATCAACTTTTTGGGGTAAAATGAGCATAATTTTGGAAATTTTCCTGAAAATGTGATATTTTATGCCCCAAAATTGTGAAATATATGTGCCTGTCATTAGGTTTCTATCTCAAAAACTAACATAGATAGCTTAATGAAACTTGATATTCACATAAAAGATAATGGTACCTTTCAGTTCAACCATTTAAGTCTTTGATCAGAGATATGGTTCAAATGTTATACTGTGTTATGTGGAAAATATGTTTTTAAATTTTAAGCAAGGGGTATGGGTTACGATAAATGACATAAATACATAAATTATTCCATCTGTTGCTATGCCAATGTTCCAGATTATGTGCATGATAGTTTCCTAACTGTGTGCCAAGTTTGGATAGAATATGTTAACAACTTTAAGAGATATCGCCTGAATTCCACCTGAAAACATTGGAAACGGTAGTTTTGAGAAAAATGCAAAAATGTGACTTAATATGCTGGTTTCCTATGTAAATCCAGACTTAGTAAGCTCTTGCTGCATAGGAATTATCCTTATCATGTTCCTTGGCTTCTTGTACACTTTTTCTTGTTCATTTTATCTTTCTATTTATTATATTTCCTTCTTCGGCTTCTCTTACTCTGGGTTAGCCGATACGCAGAAATGTCGTAACATTGTAGTACCCACAGCTCAGTCCTAATTTCTTCAAAAATCACTCCTCAATTCAGTCCTGCCTAGCTTCCCTTCATTGAATACCATAATCCCGCCGAAGACGGATGTGTCTGGCCATTGGCGCAAATAAAACGGCGACACAACGCATTTCCATTGTCTGGACTACATCCTGCTGGAAATCTAGCAGGACCATAATCCAGCTAGATCCAGTTGGAGTTTGAGAATGAACGCAGAAGAAGAAGAAGAAGAATACCATAATGGCATGCATGATCTGTTCCTACAAATGTTGCTTTAGGACAAATATCCTAGATCAGGTGATGGAATGCTTCATGAGAATTTTGTGTCCCACCAGACAAACAAACACGTTGTTAACAAATGATCATCCGAAAGATCCTCAAAAACAGGTTTTATTATCTCTATGACAAAATCATTCAGCTTATTCCTGTTTTGACTATGACACCTTGATTGTGAACAGTTTAGATGTATTCCTTGTATATGTTCCCAGATTGTGAACAGTTTAGATGTATTCCTTGTATATGTTCCCAGATTGTGAACAGTTTAGATGTATTCCTTGTATATGTTCCCAGATTGTGAACAGTTTAGATGTATTCCTTGTATATGTTCCCAGATTGTGAACAGTTTAAATGTATTCCTTGTATATGTTCCCAGATTGTGAACAGTTTAGATGTATTCCTTGTATATGTTCCCAGATTGTGAACAGTTTAGATGTATTCCTTGTATATGTTGCCAGATTGTGAACAGTTTAGATGTATTCCTTGTATATGTTCCCAGATTGTGAACAGTTTAGATGTATTCCTTGTATATGTTCCCAGATTGTGAACAGTTTAGATGTATTCCTTGTATATGTTCCCAGATTGTGAACAGTTTAGATGTATTCCTTGTATATGTTCCCAGATTGTGAACAGTTTAGATGTATTCCTTGTATATGTTCCCAGATTGTGAACAGTTTAGATGTATTCCTTGTATATGTTCCCAGATTGTGAACAGTTTAGATGTATTCCTTGTATATGTTCCCAGATTGTGAACAGTTTAGATGTATTCATTGTATATGTTCCCAGATTGTGAACAGTTTAGATGTATTCCTTGTATATGTTCCCAGATTGTGAACAGTTTAGATGTATTCCTTGTATATGTTCCCAGATTGTGAACAGTTTAGATGTATTCCTTGTATATGTTCCCAGATTGTGAACAGTTTAGATGTATTCCTTGTATATGTTCCCAGATTGTGAACAGTTTAGATGTATTCCTTGTATATGTTCCCAGATTGTAAACAGTTTAGATGTATTCCTTGTATATGTTCCCAGATTGTAAACAGTTTAGATGTATTCCTTGTATATGTTCCCAGATTGTGAACAGTTTAGATGTATTCCTTGTATATGTTCCCAGATTGTAAACAGTTTAGATGTATTCCTTGTGTATGTTCCCAGATTGTGAACAGTTTAGATGTATTCCTTGTATATGTTCCCAGATTGTGAACAGTTTAGATGTATTCCTTGTATATGTTCCCAGATTGTAAACAGTTTAGATGTATTCCTTGTGTATGTTCCCAGATTGTGAACAGTTTAGATGTATTCCTTGTATATGTTCCCAGATTGCTGTCTGTCTTCATAGTCTAAATTTTCCACATTTGACCTAATGGCACCTCAGTAGTGACCCTGAATTATTTTTATTGCTGCTTTTGTTAGTCTTTCTTCTCCTCCAATTCTTGTATATAATTATTCTGCCATTTTCTATAAATGATGTGTTCCTTATAATTTAAACTGTATACTTTATCTAAGAGTCGTGTGCCCATAGGCTCGTGAACATGGTCTCATCATTCTAGTTTTCTTATTAATTTACCCAAAAACCAGTAACCATGGAAACTTAAAAAAATTAATTAAAATACTTCCAGATGGATGATTACAACTAGACATGTAGCATTTTTTGCAGAAATATTTACACTTTCAAATAGATCAAAAAACTAAAATGATCAAATTTGAAAGAAAAATACTAATATTGGGGGCTTAACCTGACCCCCATCAAGGTTTAAAGACAGCTATCAAGAACAAAACGTTTCAACTCCTGTGTGATCTCTATTAATCAATCAATAAACCCATAACCCTTCAGGGTCGTAGGGGTACCACATTGGATGCTTCAGCACACAGAGTCCTCCAGCGAATTCTATCCTCAGCGATGCGGATGAGTGTGGAAATATCTAGCCCTATACTAACCTACGGATGTGAAACCTGGAAATCCACTCAAGCCATACACAAAAAAAAGATTCGATACTTTTGAGAATAAATGTTAAAGAAATATCCTGAACATAGATTGGAAAAATGTGGTCACAAATGAATCAATAAGAGACATATCCAAACATGAATACGTGTCAACTATTATTACAAGAGAACATCGGCAGTATTTAGGTCATGTGCTTAGATCAGAAGAGAATAGACTTACCAACCACGCTTTGACATGGTTTGCAACAGAAAAACTCGACCGTGTGTAACCGGGATCCGAAAGGGGAGCAAAGAATAGCAACACTATTTACCTTCCACGCATGTCGTAAAAGGCGATTAAGGAGGTTATGGGATGGAGTTGGCTGTACCATCCCATATAGGGTCAGTGACCCAAAGCCATGCTGAAGTCGGATGTCAGGCCGAAATGCGCAGATATCGCAGCAATGCTGTAAACCATGATACAACGCATTCCGTTCTCCGGACTACATCCTTCTAATCTGCAGGAGTTTGAGAACGAACGCAGAAGAAGAAGAAGAAGAAGAAGAACAGAAAAACCACAACTTGGAAGACTGTGGACAACACTACGAAGAACAATAAACAACGAGAAATGAAAATGGGTATTAACACCACTAATTAATTACAAAAGCTTGCAGCGAACCACAACGCATTGAGAAACATGACTTCTGCCCTATCTACCGCCTTGGCACTAAAAGAACATACTAACTCGCTAACTAACCCTTGTGTGGTTTCTAGAACCCCCATGCCTGTATGTGATCAATAGCTTATAAGATGCAAAGAAATCGATAGTGGAAAGCGATAGGAACAATCGGCATGATTACTGAACCTTATCTGGGCTTACTGGTTGAATATGAAATGACTTTCCGTCGCAGACGGATGTGTCGAGCCATTGGCGCAAATAACACAACGACACAACGCATTTCCATTCTCTGGACTACATCCTGCTGGAAGTCTAGTATGGCCATTGTCCTGCTGCAAGAGAGATCCGATGGGAGTTTGAGAATGAACGCTGAAGATGAAGAAGAAAACGACTTCACTATTATACAGGCAGACCTATAGGCGCTCAGTCTACCCCCAGCATACACAACCTGCAAGAAATGTATGTAATACGCTGAATCGCATCATCATTTCACAATAGTTCACACGTGCACATATTCCATCTGTAACACCTTTACCTTTCTGTCTCTCTCCCAGGTAAAGGTAGGACTTGGATCACCTGTAGCATCGCAGGGCATGTACACCTTGTCTCCTGGCACAACTTTTACAATGGAATCGACAGTCTTCATCTGAGGAACTGACAAATCGGCAATGTGTCATCATATTATGTCATCATGTTGTCATCATATTATGTCATCATATTGTGTCATCATGTTGTGTCATCATGTTGTGTCATCATATTATGGCATCATGTTGTCCTCATATTATGTCATCATATTATGTCATCATATTGTGTCATATTTTATCATCATATTGTGTCATCATGTTGTTTCATCATAGTATGTCATCATGCTTTGTCATCATATTGTGTCATCATGTTGTGTCATCATATTATGTCATCATATTATGTCATCATATGGTGTCATCATATTGTGTCATCATATTGTGTCATCATGTTGTTTCATCATAGTATGTCATCATACTTTGTCATCATATTGTGTCATCATATTGTGTCCTCATATTGTGTCATCATATTGTGTCATCGTGTTGTGTCATCATATTGTGTCATCATATTATAACATCATGTTGTGTCATCATATTGTGTCATCATATTATGTCATCATGTTGTGTCATCATATTGTGTCATCATATTGTGTCATCATATTGTGTCATCATATTGTGTCATGTTGTGTCATCATAGTGTGTCATCATATTATGTCATCATGTTGTGTCATCATATTGTGTCATCATATTGTGACGTCATGTTGTGACATCATATTGTGTCGTCATATTGTGTCATCACGTTAATTATTTCAGGTGTTCTGCTATCCATTATTTGTCTTTTTAAGCAGTGTCTTTTTTTATGACCAAATATCCAAGTTTATTTTTGTTTTACTTCCATGATATTCTAAGTATATTTTTGTAGCATTTCATCTCAAAGGCGTTGATCTTCTTTGCCGCTGTTTTACTACAGTACAAGTATTGAAGTATCCTCAGTAACACAAACATATAACATCCCTCCCGTGTGTTGCCGGGGCCCGAAAGGGCAGCAAAGAATAGCAACACTGTTTACCTTCCATGCATGTCGTAAGAGGCGACTAAGGAGGCTATGGGATGGAGCTGGTTATCCCATCCTATATAGGGTCAGTGACCCAAAGCCATGCCGAAGTTGGATGTGTCAGATAGAAAGGCGCAGATATCGCAGCAATGATATAAACCATGACACAAAGCATTCCGTTCTCCGGACTACATCCTGCTAATCTGCAGGAGTTTGAGAACGAACGCAGAAGAAGAAGAAGAATAGAACATCCGTATTGATACTTCAATACTTGTACGGGTTGACCGTTGTTGTTGTAATAGTCCTCGTCTCGATTGGTCCGTTCTCAGTGACTTGAGTACAGAGGTTGAATGTCTTGACGAGATCACATCTTTTTGGGGGGATGTTGTTGGTCAAGCACGGAAAACCTGTTTACTTGAGTTGCAAGGCGATTCGGTGCCGCTAGAATGAACCTGGTTTAATTCCCATCAGCAGTAAGAATTATTTTCGTTTATTCTCATGCTTCCTACTTGAATTAATTTTAATTCTAATGGAAGGTATTCTAGTGAATTATCTTGGTAGTTTTCCTATTGAATTCTAATGGTATGCCTTCTTTTGGTTTATATTCGTAGGTCTTCTATTGAATTCTAATGGTATGCCTTCTTTTGGTTCATGCTGGTAGGTATTCTATTGAATTCTAATGGTATGCCTTCTTTTGGTTTATATTCGTAGGTCTTCTATTGAATTCTAATGGTATGCCTTCTTTTGGTTCATGCTGGTAGGTATTCTATTGAATTCTAATGGTATGTCTTCTTTTGGTTTATATTCGTAGGTCTTCTATTGAATTCTAATGGTATGCCTTCTTTTGGTTCATGCTGGTAGGTATTCTATTGAATTCTAATGGTATGCCTTCTTTTGGTTTATATTCGTAGGTCTTCTATTGATTTCTGTTGATATTCTGTGACGAAACTCACAAATGAGGCCACGGTTAATACTGTTTTTTATTCACTCGTAGTTCAGTCTTATTTTCTATCGTAAACGACAGTGCATATATTACTTTTGTCGTCAGCATGGCCGAACCATGACCTGTCGTCTGTTTAAAGACATATGTACTGAAAATGTAAACATGATCATAAAGGTCGACTTTTATTATTTCCGTGAATTTCGTTGGTCGTCCTTGGCTATTTTTGGTATGCAACTCTTTTTTGGCGGGGGGGGTGGGGGGGTAGTGGTGAAGATTGTAGGGGTAGTGGTGAAGATTGTAGGGGTAGTGGTGAAGATTATGGGGTAGTGGTGAAGATTGTGGGGGTAGTTGTGAAGATTGTAGGGGTAGTGGTCAAGATTGTAGGGGTAGTGGTGAAGATTGTGGGGTAGTGGTGAAGATTGTGGGGGTAGTGGTGAAGATTGTGGGGGTAGTGGTAAAGATGGTGGGGTAGTGACAACTCACTATTTTGAGTATATAAATAGTGACCCACGAAAAACAACGACTTAATAATAAAAACTTAAGGAATGAAGCCCTAATTAATTCTGTACAGGGGTCTTCTATACCGTCAATGGCCTAGGCAGAACAGCAACATTGCTCAACGGGTCGCATGTTAAACGAGAGCAGTATTTTGTTAACCCACTGGGTTGCATCAATGATTCAATGGTTACATTATAAATCACATCTAAATAAAGTAACATTGTACATGTGAAACCTTACTGAACAACAGGTACGTAAAAGGTAAAATTGTACAGCTAAACCTCGTTGCGTGGCAAGTATTTAAAAGGTAACATTGTATAGGTAAAACTCACTGCATGACAGGTTTTTAACGGGTAATATTGTACAGGTAAAACCTCATCTCATTACAGGTATGTAAAAGATAACATTGTACATGTAAAACTCACTGCATGACAGGTATGTAAAAGGTAATATGTACAGGTAAAACCTCATTGCATGACAGGTATGTAAAATGTAACGTTGTACAAATAAAACCTCACTGTATGACAGGTGTGTAAAATGTACCATTGTACAAGTTAAAAATCACTGGATAACAGGTGGGTAAAAGATAACATTGTACTGGTGAAACTTCACTGGACTGGATGATAGATGAGTAAAAGGTAACGTTGTACAGGTAAAACCTCACTAGTTGACAGGTGTGTAAAGGGTAATATTTTACAGGTAAAACCTCCCTGGATGACAGGTATGTAAAAGGTAACATTGTACAAACCTCACTGGATGACAGGTATATTTTTCCTTAAGAAAGAATTTGTAGGAGAAAACAAATGCGGCTTGAAGAGCAATTATGATGTTATGTACATAGAAACCAATAACTATAAAATCATGTGGATCATCCGTGTCGTAACAACCACACATCAATAACTACATCAGCCTGCATCAAACACATCATAAAATAAACCACACATCAACAATTACATCAGCCTGCATGTTAACATAACATCCTCATCACAAATAAACAAACATCAACAACTACACCATCTTACCTGTACCAGCATCTGTTATAACAGCTGATAATGCCGCCATCAACAACCGAACTACAAGCACCACCATCATTACTTTCGTTGATGTCAATTTATATTCCGAAGTCACCAATAACAGTCTTCATGCAATCAACAGAAATCTCTAATATCTGTTGATATGTATAATCACAAAATTATACAGGACCGTTGTAAGTAAATCACAGATGAAAACGTTGCCCGGACAGCGAAATTAATTCGTCCAATTATAATTTTTTGGTTAAATAAAATCTATCTCTTATGGCACCATTCAACCGAGGACGTTAATCCAATTAGAGTTTGACCGTGGATCTCGATAGTACCTATGCTGCTGACAGTCGCTAGTTTACCAAAGATTGTGACCATTAAGAAATAGTATAGACCCGTAGGGACTATAACACGCCAATATCAATAGGAGATCATCGCCCTATCTGTAATTTGCGTTTTGCTGATGTTATTGATGATGCCTCACGGTGAGTGGTGGTAGTCACTTCTCTTTGGGAAGGTCATGATCTTATTTGGTTCCCCTATTCCTGTCTAGCTCACGTATAGCTCCACGAGTCTGCTTGTCTAAAGCAGCGCACCCCCCCCCTTGAACTATGTGAAGCTACTAAGCAAGGGGACGTATCCCCTTTTGTACACACAACTACAGATCGATAAGACGGAAGATTGTTTT
Source organism: Meghimatium bilineatum (assembly GCA_034231615.1). Classification (NCBI taxonomy): domain Eukaryota; kingdom Metazoa; phylum Mollusca; class Gastropoda; order Stylommatophora; family Philomycidae; genus Meghimatium; species Meghimatium bilineatum. The sequence goes on from CM067302.1 coordinate 18,252,675, forward strand.
ATCGACATCGGTTTCGAAGGCCGGAGTTGGAAAGGCCCTTGTATTGGGCTAAGGGCGCATCAAAAACGGTAACTGATAAACGATCAGAACCGGCTCAGAAAGCAATGGCAAACTACTGAGACGTATGCACTGCCAATAAATGATGATCGAAGACATTCTGAGTATGACACTGGAAGAAGCTGGGCAGCCTGCACAGAACCAAGAGGTTTACAGAGTGGCAGTGAGGAAAACTTCGGTCAAGAACAAGTCACATAGAGAGAGAGAGAGAGAGAGAGAGAGAGAGTGTTGTTGTATGGCTGGCACAAAACAAGTACTAGAAGAGCTATAAAGATGAGCAAAAATAGGGACACATGTTACCAAAATAAATCATACAGCAACTTAACAACGAGACACATTGAGGGACGATGTTTCGACTACAAAGCCTTCGTCGGGATAAATAAAGACCACAGTAACCCAATCTTACCTAGAGACACAGGTGGTTGTGATAGGAAGAAAAGGGGAGAATGACAATAGCGAATGGATGACGGAGAAACAAAGATAGGGCAGCGTGAAAGGGAAGAAGAAATATATGAGGGGAAGATAGTGGTAGAAAAGCTAACAACAAAGTTACCAGCAAGTACGGAGTCGAAATCAACACCAGAAAAGAGTAAGATCTTGGTTAACAGAAGAGACATAGATGCCTACACCAACACCATGATGAATGGGTATCATTTCAGCGTTCATTCTCAAACTCCCGCTGGATCTTTCTTGTAGCAAGACAATGGTCCTACTAGATTTCTAGCAGGATGTAGTACGGATAATAGAAATACGTTGTGGGGACGTTTTATTTGCGCCAATGCCCCGACACATCAGTCTTCGGAGTAAATGGTTAAACACTTTAAGTGAATACTTTCACATATCTAGGGTCCTGTTTATGCGGTGATGGAAAAACAAAATCTGAATTAAAGATAAAGTTGGAGGTGGTCACGCCGCCTGCCGAGAGTATTACTCATAAGCACGTAACTCCGTAGCTTCAAGTGATAATCCACAAGAATCTTAAATAAAATCCACCTTGTAAACAAAACGACTCCAGTATTCGAACCTCTGGCCTCTTGAACATAGGTGAATAGCTTAATCATTTCGCTATGGAGGTCCCCATGCAAAAACAACTTCCTTGTTTCAATAAGGATCAGAATGTATAACTCGCTAGTGTTATCTGTTATGTTGTATGTTTGTGAGAGTTAGACAAGTGTTATCTGTTATGTTGTATGGTTGTGAGAGTTAGACAAGTGTTATCTGTTATGTTGTATGGTTGTGAGAGTTAGATAAGTGTTATCTGTTATGTTGTATGGTTGTGAGAGTTAGACAAGTGGTATCTGTTATGTTGTATGGTTGTGAGAGTTAGACAAGTGGTATCTGTTATGTTGTGTGGTTCTGAGAGTTATACATTCACTGCAGACATGGAGAGACGACTACAACATTATCAACATGATAACCCTTAACCCTTCGATGTCGTTGGGGTTTCAATCTGGAAACATCAACACAAAAAATGTCGCCATGTCTCTCTGTGATTAGTTCTTTGTTTGAGTGTGGAGAATCTTAATCCTGCCCTTCTTTAAATTTTTACAATCCACACTTTCCTCTTACCTTCTCTTCTTCCTCAACCATAACTGTCTTCTGCAATATATTTTTTGGGAAAAAAATAATAAAAGAGGAGAAATGCTGTAGCTCAACAGCGGAGAGTAGCAAAAAAGTCACGGATAGACCAAATTCTGCCTACAGTCGTCATTCCATGACCGAACTGTCCAAGAACATTTACAGCTAGAGTAGGCTCAATAGCCATCTACGAACACTATTATGCATGGTCATAATTCTAACTGAATTTTCGAAAGTGGATGTAAAAATGGTCATCATCGCTTATGATGGACGAACACACATTTTTTTGGAAAAAGAATAGTGCCTCATCACGTCGCCAAACATACAAACGGATAAGTCAACCAGCAGAGGAACGGTACTGTCAGCAGAAGTGTTATGGTGATACACTCATGGAGAGATCGGAGCAACTATGGGCATGTCCAGTTTGCAGTGATGATGATCCGATGACTAACAAGCGGATATAAGCCGTGGACTACAAATGTTATAAATAATTGCACATAAGACATTTGTGTACATAAGAAATCAAGTAGACAATCTCGCAAGTTTCATAGTAATCAATACTTTAAATAGTAAAACTACGAAAACATGATTGGCTTGGACATGTATGACGATATGATTCTCCGTGACAAAGATCTTGAACATTTGGACATGTATGCCGACATCATTCGTTATCAAAATGATCTTGATGGGTACAGTTGAGGGTAGAAGAAGCAGAGGAGTTACAGGAAATCATGGGAACACAATATCAAATACTGGACATGTCAGAAATTTTTCAGTCATCCGTATTGTTGGCGGAATCTATGTTGATGCATTCAATGTAGTACACCCGCGACTCTAAAGGGTTATTGGTTTATAGTTGGTGGAGAAAAAAGAGACAAAAATAACGTTCATAATATAATTAATATTAATAATATAAACAATTGACGGATTTGACGTTTCGTGAAAACGATGGTCTTTATCAGATCTGGACTGGTATTCTAGTTATTAAAACAGAACAAGTGGGAAATTAGAAACTACGGTGATGTGGTTCTTCAATATTCTTCTTCTTCAGCGTTCATTTCCGCTGGATCTCTCTTGAAGCAAGACCATGCTCCTCCTAGATTTCCAGCAAGATGTAGTCCAGAGAATGATACGCGTTGTGTCGCCGTTTTATTTGCGCCAATGGCCCGACACTTCCATCTTCGGCATATATATTTTTTTTTAAATTACAATATAATATCATTGACAGTTGGGAAAGGTAGTGAAGATGGTGTTGTGAGGTTGACACCAAAGGATATTTGCTGAGATTTATACCAAAGGATATTTGCTGAGATTGATACCAAAAGATATTTGCTGAGATTGATACCAAAGGATATTTGCTGAGATTGATACCAAAGGATATTTGCTTGCCAACTTCAGAATAAAAATCTACATTTATTGGTGACACCTTGAAACGAGGACTTTTGAAATACAATGTAACAACCGGAAAATTTGATGAGGGCAGAACGGAGGACTTCAAAGAGAGAAGATATGGAATAGTTTTATATCATGACGTGGCAGAAAGTCAATAATTGAATTAGCACACAACAATGTTGATAGAGTGTTGGGGACACCAGTCATCACTATCTGGCACGGCCCAGGATGATGATAGTGTTCATGATGTTTATGATATTGGTGGTGGTAATGATAATGACGATGATGATGATGATGTTCGTGATGCTAAGTATTGTTGGTGATGGCGACGATTACGACGATAATGATGATAATGATGATGACGACAATGGTGCTGATGAAAATAATGATTTTGGTGAAAATGAGAATGTTTTTGTTAATATTGCTGATGATGAAGATGAGGATGGGAATGAAAGTGGTGAACATTGTGGGGGGGGGGGGGGGTAGTGGTTATGATGATAAAGACGATCATGACAGGACCGTAGAAAGCAGAAGTTATAGGATTTAACCGTCACCCCCTCCCCATCCACCACCTTCATAAAGTCGAATGTATCATCCATGGTGTTAAAGATAACTAAAACACTCGAAAAGCATGTGTCATGTCAATATGTGTCATGTCAATCATGTGCCATGTCAATCACGTGCTACGCTGGGATCATATTAAAAAAAGTGATATATTCTTTCAGCAAAGAAAAATCGTTAGAAGTGAAATGAAGTGTCTGAGAAAAGCTGCAACGGTTACTAAACTAGACAAAATAAGAAATGAAGAAATTAGGAGAAGAGTTGGTATAATACCGTGATTTGAACATATTAAATGACAAGAAGCAAAATGATTCGATCACCTTATTAAAATGAACCCAAACCAAATACCAATAAGAGCAAATAACAAAAGAGTATTTCGACATAGTCAGAGGCAGACCAAGAAAATGGTGGACAGAAAACTTCAAGATAACCTTGAACAAACACGGACTTAAGCAAACAAGGCGACAAATCTGGTCTTGGAACAATAACAGAAGCTTCCAATACTACGCTTAACGGCAAGTGTGGATACTCGTATCCATCATTCGCCTGGGAACAGACAATAGAAAATATTTTCTTTCTTTACTCTTTTTTTTTAAGGTATGAACAATTGACCTCACTGTACTCGAGTTGTTGTTTTTTCCATATGTACTACGTCCCATAAAGCTGTTCGTTGTCTGCGGAGAGTACCACAAATCGCACGTAACTCCGTATCTTCATGTGATAATCCTCAAGAATTTCCACCAAAAAAAATAATCACATTGTATATTAAATATTATTCAAATTCGTTACCTCTTCAGTACAATGCAAATGGCTTAGTGATATGCGAGGGAAATCACTCAAAGGAATGTAATCGGAAACACTTAATTGTAAGGATTAATATTCTAAGATAAACACAATCCATTATGAAATCAGGAATCAAGTTACACTGCCATCCAGAACAACACCAATCCGTGGGAGATACGTGCACAATAGATTATATTCTAAATGCTTGTCTCAATGCTTGTTAGCTAGTAGCGGCAAAAAATCTGGCGCATGCAGGGTTGCCATAATGCCGTATTCTATAAATCTATTTTTTGTTTGTTTGTTTGTTTGTTTAAAGCTCAGTAATCGTCCAAGAATTGGCCTGACTTATTTGGATAACTTAATTGGCCTGACTTAGTTTCCTGCACAATAGTAACTCTTAATTTATTTTTTTTTAAAGAACAAGATATTCTTGCAAAAACAACTCAGCTTTTCTTAGAAATTACACCCTAACTAATAATCGCGGTCAAAATTTGAGTAGAAGAAAGATCTTATAACGATTCATTTATCAGGCAAGATTTTTGTTTTTAAAAAAAGCATCATGCAATAGTTAATTTCATATTAGCTGGGAAAACTATCGCGAAAAATTAAAAAGGCTTCTGAAACATTACAAGCAGTATATGGTAAGCTCTCAATACACTATTATAAATAGCAACCAAATCCGAATTAAACAGCATTCTGTCAGGGTCGCTGATAAGGTTTTCATTCGCCCGGATGGTGCCAGGGCCCGAAAGGGGAGCAAAGAATAGCAACACTGTTTACCTTCCATGCATGTCGTAAGAGGCGACTAAGGAGGTTACGGGAAGGAGTAGGCTGTCCCAACCCATATAGGACCAGTGACACAAAGTCATGCTGAAATCAGATGTGTCAGGCCGAAAGGCGCAGATATCACAGCAATGCTGTAAACCATGACACAACGGCTTCCGTTCTCCGGACTACATCCTGCTAATCTGCAGGAGTTTGAGAAGGAACGTAGAAGAAGGTTTTCGTTAAAGAAATAAAAGAAGGGTAAGACGTCCGGTCACAATTTTTACAATTTGTACACTAAAAATCCTTTATGTACACGTCGTGGTGACTTCTATGACAAAGCAGACTTGACAAATCAGAATTCCCACCGAAGACGGATGTGCCGAGCTATTTGCTCAAATAAAACGGCGGCACAATGCGTTTCCATTTTCTGGACTACATCCTGCTGGAAATTTAGTAGTCCTACTACAACGGAGATCCAGGAGGAGTTTAAGACTGAACGCTGAAGAAGAAGAAGAAGAAATTAGAAGTAAACAATTAGAAGTGAGCCATTAGAAGTGAACCATTAGAAGTGAACCATTAGAAGTGAACCATTAGAAGTGAACAATTAGAAATGAAAAGGGTGCAAAGTGAACGCAATACTCTCGGCGGACCCAGGGTTAACGGATAACCAAGATCCCAAATGTACCTCCTCGCGGTGCACCCCGGAAATAGAACTACAGCAGCTCGAGCTGATTCTGGCTAAATCATTTGGGGGATCGTGTCCGAGAATGTGGAGGTAGCAGATGGAAAGAGATTTGACTGCACAAGAGACAGACGATATATCCGACACCATCAGCATCACCACTGTCGACACACAGTGAAGCTAGTCAGTTCCGTCCGAACATTGGAGGGGTGGCCAATGAAAAAGGCACGAAAAGGTAGATGCATGGCGAGAGACGAATAGATTTATACTGAGTACAATGCAAGGGCAGAACAGCACCAGAGGGCAACGCCAACTGCAATTAGAAAGTGAAAACGTTCCAAGGAAATGGGATTACATGCTCTGTTAGCTCGAGACGAGCTTCTAGATACCTGTTCTCCTTATGGGCAGAGATCCAGACCCAATCATGGGCGTCTAGCAAAGCAAGAAGACCTGGCCCAACTCTACTGTCAAGCTTTCCTATACTGGAAATACTTTGCAGAGAGAAAGGGTTCAATACTCGATGGGTTCATGTGCTATTGGGACACGGTCGCTCAGCTCGAGAACGCCTTGCTCTCAAATGCGTGGTGTGAGACTCGAACTTGGCTTGGGCGAGGGGTTTACGATGTCTGTGAACGACACCTCGGATAAGAAGGTGAAAGAGCCAGGGTCCAACCCTTCTGGCGAGTTCTTCCTCATACGGAACCAGGCTCGCGGATGAGAAACGATTCCGTGGAAATTACACGATATATTCGTTGTTGGTATATGAGAGCGAACGCAGAAGAAGAAGAAGTGAAAACAACTCGGTACAAGATGCTTACTATATACCTAGACCAACGGGTACAGGTCATGACTACTTCGCTGTAGATCAGAATAGACTAAATAAACACATACATAAGATTCTCTGTCATTTTGTCTTTCTCTGTGTCATTATGTTTCTGTGTTTCTCTCTCTCGTTCTCTTTCTCTCTCTCTCTCTCTCTCTCTATGTCGTTGTGTCTCTCGGTCTTTATGTCTCTCTGTCATTATGTTTCACTCTGTCGCTCTCTCTCTCTCTCTCTCTATCTCTATCTCTATCTATCTATCTATCTATCTATCTATCTATCTATCTATCTATCTATCTATCTATCTATCTATCTATCTATCTATCTATCTATCTATCTATCTATCTATCTATCTATCTCTATCTCTATCTATCTATCTATCTATCTATCTATCTATCTATCTATCTATCTATCTATCTATCTATCTATCTATCTATCTATCTATCTATCTATCTATCTATCTTTCTGTCGATCATTAGAGTCAGGCCCACCGACCCGTCACCGGCCACAGGAAGGTAACTATTTGAATAATCAACAACAAGGCACGGACTGATAAACGTTGACAAGCTACGTAATCCGTACAGATAGTCGACGATACGACCGGAACCAGGGTGCCACTAAAGAAAACGTATTCAAAAGGGGCCACGACCACAAAGGTGTTGAGAACCACTGGCTACGCCAACAAAGATGTTAAGAACCGCTCATCTCAGCCACAGACAGCTACAACAACCATTTCAGATAAGAAATTTGTACAGAAAACAAACACAAACCCGATATGGTAACCGTCTCTAACAGCACCAGAACTAACAGAGATCAGACAGTGATAACATTCAAGGCAGCGAATGAAGTAGATTTGGTCTGTGGATCAAACACCGAAGGCGTGGAAGTAGTGTAAACAAGCACACCTCTTGTCCAACGTGTTTACCATTAATAAGATTAGCCATCTCTTGTCCTGTGGTTGTTTTATGGGAGTTCGAGAATTCTTCACTGCCCACTGTTGACTTGATTTCATCGCGTTCTGACTATCAGTAAAGATGGCGAATGCACTTGCTGCCGTATGAACTACGAGCATTTTGTAAAACAGATGTCAGCCAACACATTGCTTGTACCCCTCCACATCGGTCAAGCCAACACATTGCTTGTATCCCTCCACATCGGTCAAGCCAACACATTGCTTGTATCCCTCCACATCGGTCAAGCCAACACATTGCTTGTACCCCTCCACATCGGTCAAGCCAACACATTGCTTGTACCCCTCCACATCGGTCAAGCCAACACATTGCTTGTATCCCTCCACATCGGTCAAGCCAACACATTGCTTGTACCCCTCCACAGATGTCAGCCAACACATTGCTTGTACCCCTCCACATCGGTCAAGCCAACACATTGCTTGTACCCCTCTACAGATGTCAGCCAACACATTGCTTGTACCCCTCTACAGATGTCAGCCAACACATTGCTTGTACCCCTCTACAGATGTCAGCCAACACATTGCTTGTACCCCTCCACAGATGTCAGCCAACACATTGCTTGTACCCCTCCACAGATGTCAGCCAACACATTGCTTGTACCCCTCCACAGATGTCAGCCAACACATTGCTTGTACCCCTCTACATTTGTCAAGCCAACACATTGCTTGTACCCCTCCACAGATGTCAGCCAACACATTGATTGTACCCCTCTACATTTGTCAAGCCAACATATTCCTTGTACCCCTCCACAGATGTCAGCCAACACATTGATTGTACCCCTCCACATCGGTCAAGCCAACACATTGCTTCGGACCCTACCCCTCTACACCGGTCAATTTATGCTAACAATTCGAAGGTCGCTATGAACTACAGACTCCAATATTTTGGGAAGTCATAAGTACTAGCTGTATTGGCCGTTATAAACTCGGATATACCCAAACTGAACTCACGTCTGCGGTTGAAAGGTTCGAACCACACCACAATAGGTACACATTAAATGGTCGTAAATCGCCGAAGTTGGGTATGTGTGGAGCTATCAGTGTAAATAAAATGGCGATAGAACACATCTCTTTTTTCTGAACTATATCCTGCCCAAAACCTAGTAGAATATTTAGTTAGTTAGTCGTCGGATCATCATCACTGAAAACTGGACACGTCCATAATTGCTCCAATCTCTCCCTGAGTGTATCCGTCATTACATTTCTTCTGACAGTAACGGTCCTCTGTTGGTTGACCATCATTCTTCTACGCCCTCAAAATGTTCACCTCTAGCAACACCACATTTCAATCCCTGATCTTTAATCCAGGCCATTGAAAAGGAATCATTATCCACATTAGTCTCACTCTTGGGTGTTATATCTCTTAAGGAGTTCAAAGCGTCACCTCAATCCATTGCTCCATCGCGCTGTGCCACAATTGCGCATGACGCCAGCTGATCTGTTCTTTCATTGCTTCGAACACCCACATGCGCGAAAATAAATGTAACTATTTTCAAACTCGCCTTTCTCAAAGCCTCAATCCACTTTTCGCGAACAAGACCCACTTGTACCTTCCTAATCAAACTCATAGAGTCACTACGAGTAGAATCATTGCCCTGATATAAGAGAGATCCAAAGGGAGTGTGAGAACAGATGGGGGGGGGGGGACTCGATAAACCAGTGATCCTATTATATGAATATCTCCCTCGTTAAATCAGATATAGAACAATGCTCTGGTCTAATAATTGAGGACATTAACTGAAAATGAAATACATCACAAGGCACTCCTCTCTACCTTAACATGAAATATAAATTAGAGCTATCATGGTGGACATTCATTCCAGGCAGACTGCCAGAATCTGAGCAGGGAGATAACCCCGACATAATGAACTTGTCACAAGGGAGTTAACTTTGTGATAATTTCTACTAGTTCGCTTCCCTCTGTTTACTTGCATTGTTCTTCCACTGGTCCAGTGTATCTCACACTTTTTTGTGACATCGACCCTTTCGTATAGACTATATAAGTCGATGCCTCTCTTCCGTATAGACTATATAAGTCGATGCCTCTCTTCCGTATAGACTATATAAGTCGATGTTTCTCTTCCGTATAGACTATATAAGTCGATGTTTCTGTTCCGTATAGACTATATAAGTCGATGTCGCCCTTTCGTATATATTATATATAATATTAGCCTATGCTTCCCTTTCGTATAGATTATATAAGTCGATGCCTTCCTTTCGTATAGATTATATTAGCCCATGATTCCCTTCCGAATAGATTATATATGTTGACGTGACCGTTTGTATAGATGATTTAGGTGACAGTAATCTTACTAAAACGGTCTTTAACAGCATCACGGCAGAGGAAAATTATTACATAACCTTGATAAAATAAGAAATGAAGAAATTAGCACAATAGTTGGTATAATAGCATCTATTGAACATATTGTAAGACAGCAAGTCAAATGGTTCGGACACCTTATGAGAATGAACCCAAACCAAATACCAATAAGAGCATATAACAAAATAATATAACAGGGCCAGAGTTGTGCCCTGATGTCGACGTCTGTTTTGGCTGCATTGGACTAGAAACACCATCGAGTCGAATGGCTGCTGGAACAGAGGGCGGAGGACTTATAGGAATGTCCCACGTGCTGTGAGGCCAGTTTTATAATCAAAAATCAAGAATATCAGGGCATAAGGTCAAAGGCAGACCGAGGAAACTTATTAAAAACATCAAGATAGCATTGAACAAACATAGACTCAATACAAACCAACGTGACACATCTGGCCTTGGAACGACAACGTAAGCTTTCATCCGTACGCTTAACGGCAAGTGTAGATACGATTAACCATCATTAACCTGGGGACTGACAATAGACAATAGAAAAATCAGAGGTTGTGATGACTGGATAACCAGAACTGAAACCACTATTTTTACTGTTAAGAGCTGTGATGTATTCTTCTTCTTCTGCGTTCTCTCTCAAACTCCTGCAGATTAGCAGGATGTAGTCCGGAGAACGGAATGCATTGTATCATGGTTTACAGCATTGCTGCGATATCTGCGCCTTTCGGCCTGACACATCCTACTTCAGCATGGCTTTGGGTCACTGGCCCTATATGGGTTGGGACAGCCAACTCCATCCCATAACATCCTTAGTCGCCGTTTACGACATGCGTGGAAGGTAAACAGTGTTGCTATTCTTTTCTCCCCTTTCGGGCCCCGGCATCACACGGGGGGGGGGGGCTGTGATGTATTCAAATTGGACTGACGTCCGCGAATGAAAGAAGTGTGCAACACCATTCGAGTTATTGCACACCAAGAAAGTAATGTGCATCACCATTCGAGTTATTGCACATCAAGAAAGTAATGTGCATCACCATTCGAGTTATTGCACATCAAGAAAGTAATGTGCATCACCATTCGAGTTATTGCACATCAAGAAAGTAATGTGCATCACCATTCGAGTTATTGCACACCAAGAAAGTAATGTGCATCACCATTCGAGTTATTGCACACCAAGAAAGTAATGTGCATCACCATTCGAGTTATTGCACACCAAGAAAGTAATGTGCATCACCATTCGAGTTATTGCACACCAAGAAAGTAATGTGCATCACCATTCGAGTTATTGCACACCAAGAAAGTAATGTGCATCACCATTCGAGTTATTGCACATCAAGAAAGTAATGTGCATCACCATTCGAGTTATTGCACACCAAGAAAGTAATGTGCATCACCATTCGAGTTATTGCACACCAAGAAAGTAATGTGCATCACCGTAAGAGGTACATTTGACTTTGTTTTCTCTATTGTCTATCCCCAGGTAGTGTTGTCGTAGCTCCCACACTTACCGTTGAGAGTAATGAGAGTAAGATGTAGTCTGCGTTTTAGGGTCAGGTGTGGTCATGATGTGTGGTCAGGATGGTCGTGTTGTTGTCTATCCATTTTTTTTCTAGGTTGCCCTTGGTTTTGTATCCGGCTTCCATCTTGTTATAATCTCTAATGGAAAACCGATCGTTCATCTTCATAAGATGTCAAAACCATTTTATCTGCTGTTCAAGCAAAATGAATTAAACAGGTTACTAAAACACTTACCTTGCCTATTAATAAAAATATATTAAAAAAGTATATATAAAAAAACATACAATAAAACTTAACAGGATAATTCTCCACGTATCGGCTCAAATTGAACCTTTTTCAAGAGACAAACAACAGAAAACAACAAAATAAAAAACACAATAAATGACTAGATTTCATCAAGCCCCATCTCCATAGCGAAGGGATGGCAACGCATCTAGTATCTTTTCTCTTTTACTAGATGCGTTGCCATCCCTGCGCTATGGAAACGGGGCTTGATGAAATCTAGTCATCTATTTTGTTTTTTATTTTGTTGTTTTCTGTTGTTTGTCTCTTGAAAAAGGTTCAATTTGAGACGATACGTGGAGAATTGTCCTGTTTAGTTTTATTGTATGTTTTTTTATAAATACTTTTTTATATATTTTTATTAATAGGCAAGGTAAGTGTTTTAGTAACCTGTTTAATTCATTTTGCTTGACTATTTGTTCATTAGGTTACTGCGGCACCATCCACTTTGTCGGACACCCTCTGACCATTTGGTTATTTATATTTATCTGCTGTTACTCTATATATTGGATGCATGATATGATACCTATTATCTTTCTGATGTTCTCACTGCGCATTTTGTCGAGTCTGGTGACTCCAGTAGCCTTCCTTAGTATATCCCCCATCCCCGGTCTTGACACTACTCATTGTTGGCCCCTAACTCTACTTTTACATCTTTCATGTCTGGCTTCCACTTGATTGTCTATCCATCTATATCTTTTTCTGTATTTCTTTCATTGGCGTGCAAATGTATGCTCACATATTGAACGCACACAATTTGTCTTTTATTAGATATGCTTACCCTAACAACAACTTGGATATATTTTCTGGTAAGGGAAACAGCTCTAAGTCCTAGTGTTCAATATTTTTGGTTTTGTGCTTTTGGTTGGTATTTGTTTCTTGAAAAAGGGCCCGTTTGGACCGCAACGTAGAAAAGTGTCCTTGTTCTAAGTGTTATTGTTAGTCATTTTAGTAACCTTTCTACCTTATTTAGTATTTCCAATCCTTCCTTAGACATTTTATTTCACAAGTTTCTATCTTTCTCTTATGTGTAGATGTCAGTTGCTAAGTCTGGCATTTGTAGCATAGTGTTACTTATTTTGAAGTAATACACTAATTAGAGAAACTCTGAAAACTTTCGTTACTGCATGTTTTCCTGTGAAGGAGTGCATGGGGCATTTCTATGGGCTGTGGAAATAAAGGCCGCTTCCAACAGACGCCGCAGGAAGGATTTTGAGTATGTGATCAAGTGGTTTGGTCACAATATGATAATGCATCATAAAAAGTTGCCCGTACAAGCATATAACCAAATGAGATCAGGGTACAAAGCTAGAGGAAGACCACGGAAAAGATAGATAGGAAACGTCAGGGCAATCCTGTACAGACACGGTCTTAGCACAGCCCCGGCCACACATCTGGCTTTAGAACACAAGCTCGAGCTCCAATCACCCCTACGCTTAACGGCAAGAGTGGATCACAAACCACATGGTAAAGACAATAGAAAAGAAAGAATTTTTTCAAGAATTATGTCCCAACCACGGATTGAAACCAGGACCTCAAAGATCTGAGAACGGCGTTCTAACCACACGGCCATGCGCTCCACACATTTTTTGAAGCTATATCCTATCTTGCAACGCATATGCCGGTATTCTAACAATATAAACATCTACTGTTTAGTACAATTTAGTTATATCACAACCTCACAACCATCAAAAATATTGGAGGTTGCGGTTCTCGTAATTCAGTCATCACGACCTCCGATTTATTAGAATTGGTAGATAGTAAATGTATACACGACACTGTCGAAATTAAAATATTGGGATGTGATGGAAATTTAGGAATGGCTTTTAAAATATATGCTCATAAACGTAAGGGAGTGCCTGTTGTATTACACAAAGGAGATGTGTTACGTAGAAGTTTTATTGACGTCAATGTCCCGACACAAGGGCGGAATCAGAAAGTATTTTATATATAAAAACTAATAGCACCCACCGCACTTATTTCACGATAACGCTTCTGAATAATAACATCGGTGCCAGAAAACGAGTACAGCCCAAGCAAAATGTCAAGACCTGAACGCGACTTTGACATTTAACCTCGCGAGCTGAGGACAGGATGATTTCATTTACTGTCAGGAAGAGGGTGGACAGGGTCACTGTTGGTCACGTGACGTAAATGTCAATTTAAATATCATCCTACGTTCTTTCATTGAGTTTGATCCTTCTATTTTATTTTTAAACATCCGGGGTCAGAGGTGAAATATTTAGAAGATTGCGATGGAAAAATCTCAATGAGAATTAAGAGGTAATTTCTTATTGGTTAGAAACTGATAACCTGCTCTCCAGGCAAACCAATAGTTGCGTCAGTCTCCCCCAGCAGATGTGGAAATGTATGAATGATGGTTCCCGTGGCACGCTGGTAAAATATACTCATTCTGTTAGGAATACTTAAAATTGTACTTGTACAGCATTTACAAATTCTGTTCAAGCGGTTATCAGGATTGTTAAAAGTCACAATATTCCGCTGCTTGTGGATTCAAACCGTATCAGCATATGGATCCGGCATGTGCAGCGATGGAAAATCAAAACAGAACTAGCAATAAGGCTGGTTATGGCTTTAGCGTCACTGTCAAGGCTAACGATGATTTGGAAATGCAAAATCAGCTTCTGAGTGAAAGTCAAAACTGTATAAGTCGCTGGTGCTTTCTGTTGTGCTGTATGGTTGTGGGAGTTGGACTCTCACTGGAGAGGCGATTACAGGTTTTCGAGTACAAATGCTACAGACGAATCCTACAAGCAGCAATACGACCAACTTGTAGTATGAACATGAACCAATGTCAGAGAATAGTTTACAATAAGTAATCAGCTGACTAGTCATTGGTTTACCAAAAACTGCATCACTAGTATTGCCACACTTGCTCAGTAGCAATGGAATCTTTCCTCGACCTCCCCAGAACATTCTTGATTCTTGATTAGAAAACTGGCCTCACAGCACGTGGGGCATTCCCATAAGTGCTCTGCCCTCTGTTCCAGCAGTCATTCGACTCGATGGTGTTTCGAGTCCAATGCCGCCGAAACAGACGTCGACAACAGGGCACAACTCTGGCCCCTGCGACAGTTTTCTTTGTTGTTCCGCCCACCCAACCTGTGCCCGTAACTAGTTCAAGCACAACGTCGGCATGTCGGAACAACATGGTAACTGTTATCGAAGGTTACGACTACGGGATTGTATAGATGACGTGCCATGAAGCTTCTGTAAAGAAGATAACCTCAATATAAAGGCATGTCATCTACTATGGTTTTCTGTTGCATGGTTGGTTTGTCTAGTGAGCCATTGGTGAGACCCACAGACCCCATAACATGAGCCTTGCTACACTAAATCCCCCTGCCTGGGTGAATGCAGAAATTTATTTATATTTTAAAGCGCTAATAATGAGTGAATTCTTCTTCAGCATACATTCTCAAACTCCCGCTGAATCTCTCTTGTAGCAGGACCATAGTCCTACTAGCTTTCCAGCAGGATGCAGTCCAGAGAATGGACATGCGTTGTGTCGCCGTTTTATTTGCGCCAATGGCCCGACACATCCGTCTTCGGTGGGGAGTTAATTCAAACCCATATTCGCTGGTCAGTGAGTGGATAACTTAACTGCTCCCTGTGTTACCACGGCCCACTACTAATTGTTGGATCTTCTCTGGTTTTCTGGTAATTATACAGAAATCTAAAATCAACCTGGCAGGCTAGTCTTCATCTTCTGCGATCAATTGCTATCATAATAATAATAAATAAATAATAATAAATAATAATATTAAT
Source organism: Meghimatium bilineatum (assembly GCA_034231615.1). Classification (NCBI taxonomy): domain Eukaryota; kingdom Metazoa; phylum Mollusca; class Gastropoda; order Stylommatophora; family Philomycidae; genus Meghimatium; species Meghimatium bilineatum. Next base: position 18,268,201 of record CM067302.1, read on the forward strand.
TAATAAATAATAATAAATCAATAAATAATTAATAAATAATTAAAAAATAAATAATAGTTAATAAAAAATAAATAAATAATAATAAATATAAATAAATAATAATAATAACTAAAATAATAATTTGTTGCAGACAGATGACTATTTACATCTCTTATCATCTACCACCCTGATGAGTTTGGAAACATCACATCCTATCCAGTTCTCGATATTGTCCACCTTATACACTTCCACCCTCCACTTTGCCTTGAAGAACATCTCTTGTCATCTAGAAATGTGTCATCTCATGCCCGTACCACCGGAGTTCACGAAGTTTCACGACTGTTAAGTGGTTGTTGCTGACCAGCTAATAAATTAATTCTACCATGCACAAACATATTGTTCTTATGTTCTCAGTAGCAGATACCCAACTCACGTCTATATCATGTCTATATAATTTGTTTACAAACGCCTGGATTCTTCTCTCTAAGTCCACAGTTACGAGTCCAGGTCTCACAGTCATATAGGAATATTGACAAAACCAAAGATTTAGATAAGTTAATCTTAAGATGGGTGGTAATCCTGCTTTTCTAAATGGTGGTTAATCTTCTCATGACCGATATCATTGTCAATTGTTTCTGAACTTTAGCTGTTGATTCGCTGTCCCCATTAATGTGGGCTCCCAGATAAGTACACGTCGAAACCTTCCCAAGCCTTTGATTATTAAGCTTTATATTTGATGGAACTAAATTAGCACTTATACTGACCAAAACTGTAATCTTTTCTGCATTGATCTCCATGCAAAGTTTTTTTTTCTAGATATTTCCAGTCTTATTGTTAACTCTTGTAGTTCCGTCTCTGTTGTCGCCATCATATAAATATCAGCGAAGCGGAGAATATAAATTTTACAGCCACCATGGCTACTGTCAGTATTTTCTGAACTTTTCAGCTGTTGATTAATCATCACCACTAATCTGGGATCCCAGATAAGTAAACATGAAATGTATCACTATACATTTATGTATCACTATACATTTCATCTGATATTACTTGTGTAGAAAGTGGTTCAGCTGTGGGTCATTGCTAATTGGGCCATATACATGGTGAGACACAAAAAACGGTCATCACCTAAACTTGAATAACTTTTGAAATAAATAATCAATTCCTATTATTTATCAGATTTATCCAAGAAAAATTGATGTTTTAAGAGTCTACCAAATTCAACCTTCGAGATGTCATGGACTACTGAGGAAAAGACATTTACAGTTGAGGCATATTTTCGGTTGAAGCCTATCCACACAGCTCAATTGCAATTCAAAGAACAGTTCAGATGTCGGGAATTTCCTGTCCACTCAATGATCTACAGATGGGTCAACAAGTTCAGAACTCATGGGACTGTGCATAACCTCAATTGTAAAGACGCTAACAGACAATCACACTCTGGACGACCGAAATCATCAAGGACACAACACAACATTGCTGCAGTCAGAGACCGTTGTCCTCAGCCCAAGCAAGTCTGTGCGACAGCGAAGTCAGGAGCTTGGAATCAATCGGGAATCCGTGCGGAGAATTTTGAATGCAGATCTCCACCAGTATCCTTACAGGATACAGATTACACACAAGCTTACATCTGACGACATGAGGAAGCGAGTGATCATGTGCTATTGGCTTTGCGACAAGATTGACGCTGTGCCAGACTTCCTTGACAATGTCTGGTTTTCGGACGAGGCTCATTTTCTGTTGTCAGGTCACATGAACTCAAAGAACAATATCTTCTGGGTTGGCACCCCCCTGAGCACTGTCTGCAAAGGCCATTACACTCGGTGAAGTGCACTGCCTGGGTTGCCATCTCCAAACATAGCATCATTTTGGAGCGCCAGTGAAACAGAGTTTTTGTTGTACAGACTTGAAACTTTGGAGATGTCTGCTACTCTAATCTGGTTACACAGGCTTGACCTAATGTAGCTAAAGTTTTGTGTCGATTTAAATAAAATTTTGAAAGTTACTCGTTTTTTGGTGATGACCGTTTTTTTTGTGTCACCCTATATCTTCCATCCCTCGATCTACACACAAATTAAGAATCACAACACAAGAGAAATCGCATGAATAAACATGTAATAGATTCAATAATGATTTCATATTAACAAAAAAATAATTGTGCATATTTTAGTGACAGATCAGCAGGCAACATCACCTCATGGAAGCAGAGAGAAGCAAAGAATAACAACAATGTGACCTGTCATGCATGTCATAAGAGGTGACTGAAGAGGTTTTGGGGTGGGAGTTGGCCATGAGGTTGCATTGGTCAAAAGTGACCCAATAGACAGACAGTACAGGTGTCAGGCCAAAATACAGGTATCACAGAACAGCTGTAAACCATGATACAATGTATTCTATTTTCCTGACTACATCCTGCTAACCAATAGGAACATGAGAACAATCAGAAACATGAGAACAAACAGAAACTTGAGAACAAACAGAAACTTGAGAACAAACAGAAACTTGAGAACAGAAAGCACAACAATTATTTTATGATTGATTGAATGATTGAATCACTACTATCATAAAATACTGGATTGATCACTACAAATGAATAGTATATGCTACCAAATTTACATGATTGAATACTGGATTGGACGAATGATTGAAATCTGGATTGAACTAATGATTGAATACTGGATTGGACGAATGATTGAAATCTGGATTGAACTAATGATTGAATACTGGATTGAACGAATGAATAATTGAACACATCATTGAATGAATGATCGAATGCAGGATTTAATGCATGATTGAATGAATGATTGAAAATGATTTATGTATGACTGAATACATGATTGAATGCATGGTTGAATACACGACTGAACAAATGATTGAATGCATGATCGAATGAATGCCCGACACACTAAGTATAGAATCTGGGAACAGAACAATAGACAATGAAATATTCTTTAAATAGTGGACTAATAGTGATTATTTTTTCCCTTCGTTCTCAAACTCCCACCGGATCTTTCTTATAGCAGGACAATAGTTTCACAGCAATTCCATTAGGACGTAGTTCAGAGATTGGAAATATGTTGTCACAGTTTTATTTCCACAATGGTCCAAAAATCTTAATTCAGCGTGTGGTGGTTGTAAATGGGGACAGTCAGTTGATCAAGCACTGGACCCTTTAGGGTGTTTATGCATCCTCAGGTCCATGGGTCAAGGATTTTCCTCTCTATCATTGAATAGATTCTCAGCCTCATTTCATATGAACTCTGTTATGTTCTTAGTGGTCTCTCTTCTCCATGTGATTCTCATCTCTGTACGGTCCTTCGTGGTCTCTCTTCTCCATGTGATTCTCATCTCTGTACGGTCCTTTGTGGTCTGTCTTCTCCATGTGATTCTCATCTCTGTACGGTCCTTCGTGGTCTCTCTTCTCCATGTGATTCTCATCTCTGTACGGTCCTTCGTGGTCTCTCTTCTCCATGTGATTCCCATCTCTATAAGGTACTTCGTGGTCTCTCTTCTCCATGTATTCTTAGCTCTCATCTGTTTCATTCTTTCCCCTGCTGGTTCCATGTCATTTATCGTCCAACTTTACTAGTTTTCCGAGCGTTTGCTTAATTCATCTCCACTTTCCTTCACAAAACAATAACTTCTTCGAGTTTTGTTGCCATGAATATAATGAATCTCCTGAGCATGTGGTTGCGTCTGTGGGTCTCACCAATGGCTCACTAGACAAAGCAACCATGCAACAGAAAACCTTAGTAGATGACATGCCTTTATATTGATTATCTTCTTATAGAAGCTTCATGGCACGTCATCTATACAATCCCGTAGTCGTAAACTTCGATAACAGTTACCATATTGTTCCGACAGGCCAACATTGTGCTTGAACTAGTTACCGGCACGGCGTGGGTGGGTGGAACAACAAAGAAACCTGTCGGAAGGGCCAGAGTGTGCCCTGATGTCGACGTCTGTTTTGGCGACATTAGACTCAAAACACCATCGAGTTGGATGGCTGCTGGAACAGAGGGCGGAGCACTTATGGGAATGCCCCACCTGCTGTGAGGCCAGTTTATAATCAAGAATCTCCTGCAAACAGAGAAGGAGACAATATGTTCTCTACAGGCTAGAACAGTACCGGTACTTAGTCAAACACATGATCGCTCTGCTTTTTACAATGAACACAGACTATCAGATGATAAGCAACAAGTATAACAAAATTACATTCTAGAAAAAATTGAATGCAGATATATTATATAACAAAAACACAGTAAGTGGATTGGTATATTTCTGAATTGATTTCATCCGCTTGTTGTTTTTTTTAATTCTTAAATGCTCCCATTTTTCCCCTTGGTTGTGCTAAATTTCATTTACACGTTAAATTTTGTTTCGCTAAATGTGTGTGCTTGCTTAAATTGTTCTCTTCCAATATTCTAGGTACTTTAAAAAAGATGTGATAAAATCAATCAAACGAACACAGATTGGTGGCAAAATTAACATTTGATGCAGGAAGTAAATTAATAAAAAAAATATTTGGCATTTACAAATGAAACCAAATATGAAAAACAAAAATAAAATTCAGGCAAAAAATATCGCCCTAAGTAGAAGTCATAAAAAAATATGTAAAACCTGTTAAGTCTCAATGGTAAACAAACAAGAAATCAAACAATGACAATTTACACAAATCTTGTAAAACACATTTAAAGCACATTGGCACTCAATAAAAACAGAAATAAGTCCAGAACAGTGTGGCTTCGTAGAAGGCAAAAGTACCAACAATGCTGTATATATTTTGAGAACAGTAATTGAGAGATCTATAGAGGTAAAAACAGATCTGCACCTCTGTTTTATAGACTACATGAAAGCATTTGATAAAGTTAAACATTGTGAAGTTATACACATGCTAGAGAATTTGAACATTGACTATAAGGATTTACGAATCATCAAAACATGCACTCTTAACAAACAGCAGCAATAAGAGTAGGAAATCAATTTGGCTCTATTCAACAAATAAAACAAGGAGTTAGACAGGGATGTGTACTTTCACCAGACCTGTTCTTTTTTTACAGTGAAAACAATGCGTGCAATAGTTGATATCACAGGAATATCAGCAGAAGGACATAACATAAATAATTTGAGATATGTGGATGACACTGTTCTGATTGCAAAAAGTGAAGAAGACATTCAAGATTTAATTAATGTAGTAGTCACAGAAAGTAAAGAGAAAGGCCTCTTCCTAAATATAAAAAAAACCAGAAGTAATAGTTATTTCAAAGAAACAAAATACCACACCTTGCAAGATCAAAGTGAATGATATAGTATTAAAATAGGTCCACCAATTCAAATATTTAAGTACAGCGATTACAACAGATGGAAGAAGTTCAACAGAAATAAGAAGCAGAATAGGGCAGGCAAAAACAACATTCAGAAAAATTAAAAATATACTGTGTAATATGACCTTGTCATTAGAGGTGAGAAAGAGAGTTCTACAGTGCTTATAACTCCCATACTAACATATGGATGTGAGTCTTGGACAATAAACAAACTGGAAAGTGGGAAATTAGAGGCAATAGAGATGTGGTTCTATAGAAGAATGCTGAGAATACCATGGACTGCAAGGAAAACTAATTTGGAGGTGTTGAAAGAATCAAATGCAAAACGGATCTTAATCAACAATATAATAAAAAGACAATCTTCAATTTTTGGCCACTTCATGAGACAGGCAGGTTTGGAGAATACAGTCACAACATGCAAAATTGAAGGCAACAGAGACAGAGGGCGACAACGTGAGAAAATTATTAGACAGTTTGACAACCTGACATGGCAGGGAAACAACAACGATTTTGCCTATGCCAGATGGCATGGCACCTGATGATGATGAGACAATCAAGTAAAACACATTGAAACTATAGAAATTATTACAGCAACTTTAACCAAATGTTGGGACACGAGTTGAAACTACTTTAACAAAATGTTGGGACACGAGTTGAAACTACTTTAACAAAATGTTGGGACACGAGTTGAAACTGTACTTTAACCAAATGTTGGGACACGAGTTGAAACTGTACTTTAACCAATTGTTGGGACACAAGTTGAAACTGTACTTTGACCAATTGTTTGGACGCAGGTTAAAACTGCACTTTGACCAAATGTTTGGACGCAGGTTGAAACTTTGACCAAATGTTTGGACGCAGGTTGAAACTTTGACCAAATGTTTGGACGCAGGTTGGTACTTTGACCAAATGTTGCCTTTAAATTTTGAACTGTACTTTGAGCAAATTGTGGGACACAAGTAGAAACTGTACTTTGACAAAATGTTTCGACAGGTTGAAACTGTACATTGAACAAATATTTGGATGCAGGTTGAAACTGTACTTGGACCAAATTTTGCGACACAGGTTGAAACTGCATAACATAACAGTAACTTTAACTAACTGAAAATGGTTGAAATGGCGACATAGAGGATTGACTTCCATGTACACAGTTTTCCCCAAAATGTACACTGTCCCACTAAACTAAATGTTATGCAGTGTACAACTCACAGTACATAACACTATAGCTTCAAAGAATAACCCCAATGAATATTAAAAAGCCCCTTTCCAAACATGAGCCAGATTCAATAGTCCAACCTCTTGACACAAGTTGAATGGCTTAACCTTTATGCCCCTGAGATACCCAACGTCAATCAAATGTTATACTATGCATATCAATCAATCAATGAACCCGTAACCCTTCAGGGTCGTAGGGGTACCACATTGGAAGCTTCAGCACACAGAGTCCTACAGCGAATTCTATCCTCAGCGATGCTGATGAGTAACTATGCATATATACACTGTTCAAAACATGTTATATTATGATATAAAAGGTTATGGCGGTGACCAGGGCATTTAAGTGGCTAGGCACACAGAAAGGTAACACGGGTCTGCATCTTGAGGGACTTTATGAGTTTGATTAGGAAGGTACAAGTGGGTCTCATTCACGAACAGTGGATTGAGGCCTTGATAAAGGCGAGTTTGAAAGTAGCTACATTTATTTTCGTGCCAGGACATGTGGGTGTTCAAGCAATGAAAGAGAAAATCAACTGGCATTTTGCGCGATTGTGGCACAGGTCGACGGGGCAATGGATCGAGCTGACATTTTGAACTCCATAAGAGTTATAGCACACAAGAGTGAGACTAGTGTGGATGATGATTCTGTTTCAATGGTCAGGATTAAAGATCAGGAATTGAAATGCGATGTTGCTAGAAGTGAACATTTTGGAGGGCACAGAAGAATAATGGTCAACCAGCATAGGGCCGGTACTGCCAGTGGAAATGTAATGGTGGATACACTCAGGGAGAGATCGGAGCAAATATTGATGTGTCCAGTTTGCAGTGATGATGATCCGACGACTAACTAATTATAAATTAATGCTATACAATAAGTATATATACTGCTAAAAAAAAGAAATGCAACTTTTTGGAGTTACTTTTAGAAAAGATATTCGTTGATTGGACATCATTCAACCTATCGACTGTGTCCACCTGTTATTAACTTCTTGTGGTTACCTGAATTGTACTAACCTCATAATGTCATGAAAGAGGCCAAGGTCAAAATAACATTATTGACAATAACTCATGACAGGTTCATGAGAATCCAGTGAAACTTACTGAACACAAAACTCTGTAACCATATTATTGCATACCTATACAAGATTGACAGTCCTCGAATAAATTTTGTTGAAAATGTGCATGTATGGTTCATCTCACTACAGAACAACCATACATCATCATTGGATGCTTACAGACTGGACAATCACAAAGTGTTGTGGTCAGACAATTTAATGTGGTTAGAAGCACCATTAGTTGCAGTTGGAGGCAATTTCAACACACTGGCTCAGTGGCAGATCAGCCGCGTAGTGGAAAACCCAGAGTCACAACTCCTGCCGAAGACGGTTTCATAGTACTGTGTCATCTCAGGAATCAATGTGCCTCTGGCATCCTCCACAGTCCAGTCAATGCCAGCAGCTTGTCAAATTTTAGATCAAATGTTCAGGAACTGACTGCACAGCTCTGGTTTTTGGGCTAGAAGACCCTACAAAGGTCCTGTTCTTATGGACCGGCATCGCTAGAACCAACTGCAGTGGACGAACCAGCAAGTCAATGGACCGTTAGAAATGACTGGAGACTGGTTTGGTTTAGTTTCTTCTTCTTCTTCAGCGTTCATTCTCAAACTCCTGCTGGATCTCTCCTGTAGCAGTACTACTAGATCTCCAGCAGGATGCAGTCCAGAGAATGGAAATGCGTTGTGTCGCCGTTTTATTTGCGCCAATGGCCCGACACATCCGTCTTCGGCGGATGGTTTAGTTTAAGACTGAAAGTTTCTAAATGTATATATATATATATATATATATATTTATTCATCCTAATGTACGCTTGATGAAATTTTTCTATTGTTAATATTTCAATAATCTTCAACTGGCTCATTAAAACTATTAATAAAACGCAAGCTGATTTATTCTCAACATAAAAAGACACAATGGTTTAGATAGATTAATCGTGGAAGGAAAGGTTCTGGGTAAGAGAACAAGAGGCAGACCAAGACTCTGATGTACACGAATATCGAAGACATGAAAACTACAGTGGAGGAAGCAGGAAAGGTTGCAGAGAATCGAGACTTACAGAGTGGCAGTGAGAATAACGTTCCGTAAAGGTAGAAAAGTGCATGTGTTTTGTATGTTTTCAATTAGTGCAATTACATGAGTACAGTTTGTCTTTTTATCTCTGTTACATGCATGTCTTCATTAAATTTTCACAGCTTACCTTGAGTAACCTGAAACCTGAATTCGGCTGAAAAATGTCCCAGTCCCTTGCTGTCCCATTTAAGACATATGTCACTGTTTGTGTGTGCGTATATACATATATATACAGTGGAATGCCTCTATAGTGCATTCTTTTATCAAAATTAGTTTCCCTATATAACAGCACCTTTCAAAATCCACAATTATATTTATTCTATATTGTTTGTACCGTGTATGGCAAATTTGTATTATTGTTATTGCAGATTATTTTTTTGTATATATATATATATATATATATATATATATGTGTGTGTGTGTGTGTATGTATGTATATGTGATTCTTGTCTGGAACGCGCGCGTGCCTATTAGATTATTTCCCTTGGCTATGTTTATCAGTATATGTTTATAATTTATTAATTTAAATATAAATTTATTTAGGGTTAAGAAAACACAACTACCCATAACCCTAACATAATTAATATTTAAATAAATTATTGATTAATTGTTGCTATAATATATAGATTAGTTATCCTTAAAATAATCTGCTAGGCATGCGTGCCAGACAAGAACCATATTATATATATATATATATATATAATATACCTCCTGTATCCAAAACAGTTAGTGGTAATAACACAAACCAATGTATGCTTAGGGGAACAAGAACAATTTTTAAAAGATAACTATAATAAACTGAATTTCGTAGTTATTTAGCTGTCTACACATTAAGCCAGGTTCTCTTGATAGTTGTTGACGTATTTGAAAGTTCTTCCGCCTTGTTGTTTAAAGGGCCCGAAAGGGGGGGGGGGGGAAAGAAAAATGGCTCTTTTTCCTGCCATGAAGTCGTATGAGGGAACTAAGGAGGTATTGAAGTGGAGTTAGCTGTCCCAACCCATAAGAGGTCAAAGTGACCCAGAAGCTATGCTAAAGTCGGATGTGTCAGGTCAAAAGGTATAGACATCGCATTGAAGCTGTAAACCATAACACAATGCATGCCATTCTCTTTAGTACATCCAGTGAATCTGAATGAGTTTGAGAAAACATCCAGAAGAAGAAAGTTCTTCAAGACTAGCAGATTTCTGCATAGGTGTTGTCTCTTAATACTCTATGTCCACTGAGCCGCTAATATATACATTTTGGAGACCCACTATGCCGAAAAGCCGCTCAAATCTACATTTTAATATGAATTTACTATCGTGTTCGGCATAGCAGGAAAACTGTACGGAGACAAAGAGTTTAAGTAAGTGTTCTTTCCGCAACTTGTGGTATTACAGTCTGTGCTACATGTCCACGAGAGAACAGAGGTCAGTACCCTGCTGAGAGTATTGATCACCGGAGTATTAGCTCCATATCGTGAATAATAATCTCTCTCCACCAAACACGGATGTGTCGGGCCATTGGTGCAAATAAAACGATGGTACAACGCATTTCAATTCTCTGGACCACAGCATGCTGGAAATCTTGTAGGATTTTGGTCATGCTACAAGATAGGTCCAACGGGAGTTTGAGAATGAACTATGACGAAGAAGAAGAACAACAAAATTTCACTGTAGCCCAATATCAAACAATCTCTTGAACATAAAGTCAAAGGCTTGAATTTTTTTCTTTTTCTGCTTTTGTGTTCGTACTCAAATTCCCCCCTCCACCGAAGGCAGATGTGTCGGGCCATTGGCGCAAATAAAACAGCGACACAACGCATTTCCATTCTCTGGACTACATCCTGCTGGAAATCTAATAGGACCATTGGTCCTGCTACAAGAGATATCCAGTGGGAATTTGAGAATGAACGCTGAAGAAGATACTCCTCCTAGCAGGATACGCCCTGAAGAATAGAATATGTTGTGTTATGGTTTTACAGCTTAGCTGCGATATATACCCACTCATTTCGGCCTGACACATCTAACTTCGGCATCACTTCTTGGTAGCTTTGACCCTTAATGATATGCGCCAGGCAACTCCACCCCAAAATATCTTTATTCCAACACCATCAGTCACCGCCAACATCATTAGTTACTACCAATATCACTAGGGTTGGTGGTAACTGATGGCGATGGTGTTGACGGTGGCTGTTGGTGATGGCAGTGGTGTTGGTCACCTCTTACAGCATGCATGAAAAATAAAGTATTGGCTAATCTTTCCTCCATTTTCCGGCCTAGCATCACATGGGATGAAATAAATTCTATTTTAAGCCATCAATATTATGACATCAAAATTATGATCACAAACATAAACAATCAATATTCTGAGATCTAAATTATTACTAACATACACATTCATAATTCAGACATGAATTATGATCACAAACATACACATTCAAAATTCTGACATCTGAATTATGATTATAAAACATACACATTCAAAATTCACAAATGACAATCATATTTACACTAGAATTGATTGACAAAAATATAATTCAAATATAATCAAAACTAGCACATATTTCTGGCTCATCCTTCACCGACATCATGAATGCCTCGGACATCGCTTGTGTCTATTTTAAGTTCTCCTGCTTCTGGGCTTTCATCAGTGTCACATAAACTCTGATCTCCGTTAGCATCTTGTAGAGGTAGACCCATGAACATCTGCGCAGAATTAAAGAAACATGTTACTATTCTATAAAATAAGAAACGGTTATGGTTTATTAAACTAAATGTGATAAAAAAATAGCGGCGGCTTATAGCTGTGTTAGTGGTTTATACTATTACATAATTATTCTGTAACATTTATATTCAAGATCAATAATGACAACGGCACGTGAAAACATCAAGTACTCAAGATTTATGAATCCCTAAATGACTTCCGGTAATGATTTCCGTCGGTGGAGGATGTTTCTCTATTCAGTTCTGGATCATTTCGTCGATCGTTGGATTAATCAGCTAACATCGTAAAATCTCAACTGATTTGTGTAACAGAAGTTAGTTCACTTCAATTCTTTTCATTCAGACACATCAAAAATACATCACAGAAGTTATTAGAAAACGCAGTTGGTCCTACATCGGACATGTCCTACTATCCGATAATAATAGAATACACCACCAATCTCTTGCATGGATACCAACAAGCAGAAGAGCCAGGGGTAGACCACAGGAAGCATTCAGAAGAACAATACTTAGAGAAATTAAAACAAACAATATTCATAATATTCAAGAACTGTACATAATAGCTTTGAACAGACAGAATTGGAGAGATCTGACCTCTGTCCTATGCGTTAATTTCAGCGCTAAAGAAAAATGAATGAATGAATGAAAAGAACACAGGAAAACAGGCAAAAAAAACCAATGTTTCAGCTAAAAGGACTTTATCAAGAATAAAATATAACATAAGTAAAAACAGCAAATTATATCAACACAAGGGTCATAGACATCCATGAACTTAAAGACAGTTCTAACTGAATTTCCTAAAGTGGCTGCAATAATGGTCATCACCATCATATGATAAATGTACAATAACTAGTATAGTCTACCAGCTTGCTTCTTTACCTGCCCTGAGCCAGAAAGGTGAAGGGTGTTCTGCGCTGCAGAGTTTGCTAACTGGCCCAAGTGAAGGGCTGTAGATGCAGACATTGTGCTTAGGTCAATTGGAGCAGTGTTGAAATTTGCAAACTGTAACACAAGAAAATAGCAAATTAAACATACAGTTATTTGTTTTGATTGTTTGTATGTTAGGTCATTCCATGCCCAAACTATCCAAGGACATTGGCAGCCCGAATATGGCTTATTAACCATAATTCATAACATAATTCTAACTGAATTTTCAAAAGTGGATTAACAAATGGTCATCATTACTTGTGATGGACAAACAACATGTTTGTATTCTTGAGAGATCTCATCATCAGTGCCATGTCACGATGTTAAACTATCGAATATTTTCACACGAGGATGTCCTTTCTCTAATTTTCCTTCACTTATGATTATTGTAACTATGTTCTTCAAATTCCCTGCCTCCAAAAACATGGCCAAAAATAAAAGATTGTTCATTTTCTATATTAATATCTAAAATCTCAATTTTCCATATTTCAACACTTCATCATTAGTTTTTCTAGCTGCCAGCAGTACTCTCAGTATTCTTTCATAGAACCAGAACTCTTATTGCCTCTCAGTATTCTTTCATAGAACCAGAACTCTTATTGCCTCTCAGTATTCTTTCATAGAACCAGAACTCTTATTGCCTCTCAGTATTCTTTCATAGAACCAGAACTCTTATTGCCTCTCAGTATTCTTTCATAGAACCAGAACTCTTATTGCCTCTCAGTATTCTTTCATAGAACCAGAACTCTTATTGCCTCTCAGTATTCTTTCATAGAACCACATCTCTAATTGCCTCTGATCTTCTATCTTCCTAGTGGTAGGTAGATATACAACATGAGAAGTAGAGTGTAAATAATTCAAGGCAGACAACTACGCCTGCTTCAGTAACTTATCAAACAGGTCTTTGGCAAATACACATCAGAAATTGTAGAACATGAACAATTTGGCTTCCCACACCTGTCATTCAACAGAATGCTTTATCAGAAGCAACAAGCATATGTGCGCATTGAGGGAAATAATAACTGACGTGTGTCAGTCCTGACAAAAAAATGTGTCAGGACTAGGTTACAACCACATCTGTTTTAACCTTTAGCACGATGTGTTTACAATTACGCAATTACTCTCCTGTTGCTGACTGCCACGGAATTAGTTTTTGGAAATGTTACGCAATCGTCGGTGGCTGTTTTGAAATCTCAATAACTTTTTTGTTGTTACAGATATTTAAATAATATTTGTACATATAAATAAAGAATTAAATTCTGCATATATTGGTGTAAGTTTTGTTTGTATGTGTGTGTGATACGAGACGTGTGAGAAAGTGATAAAGAGAGATTTAGACCTATCTCGATCTAGACCTATTGTATTTTTGGTCGCTCTAAATCTGTTAAATATTATATATTTTACATAATGGAAACCTAAAAGTATATTTTAATTAATGTATTTGTAGAACTTACTTCTCAAGTGTTCCACTTTATAATCAGAATAATTCATGATTTCACTGAAAATACGATTTAAAAAAACTATATAAAACTCGATTCACTTCACCACAGATTGCTAGGATTTCAATTTCATAGTCACACGACATCTTCTATCGCCATTTTAACAATAGAAACAGGAAGTTAGATGAAATGTCTACTTATGTTGCCAAAACATTCTCTCAAAAAAATTACAAATCTGCCTTTTTTGGTTTGGATTCGGGTTTAACGCACTAGACGGTTGATTTTGCCATCCGAAATCAAGAAATGACACAATTTCAGCTAAATTTATCATCCGAAATGTAAACACAGAGTGCTAAAAGATAAAAAATATGCAGAAATAATCATTGCCATGGTGTGTCACAAGAAACAGCAGAAACACTTCAGGGACTTTCTCAAAGTTTCTAAAAAGAGCTTAAACATTGACACCCCTCAAAATCACCCATTGTGGAGCCGCAACACCCACAAAGATGCTTGCATTGCCGAGAAACATCAAATCTCAGAGGTATAGAGAAAACATGCTGCCTGATAACTGCTTGCTATAGTGACTTGTCTCTGAATTTTTTCATGGCAATATAAATACCCAGTCATCATTTCGACCTCTTCACGTCTGCAAGTCATACTGTATGGACCTAACTTCAGTGACGCCATTGTTCGGGAATTCTTTATGGATGATTTAGACGTAAACAATTTTTAAGGCTTCAGTGTTGCAGGTACTCAAGGTCAACGTATGGGGGTTGAGAGAGATGTTAATATATAATAGTGATGTAAATGCTGTCAATTACGACGAGAAAATTGAGGAGCCTGGTTTTTTACAGATAGGCTTATAGATGACCTTGAAACTGTTAAGTCCTTTGTGTGGGTTTATCCACACTACCCATGTTAGTTTCCACAACACAACACTTTGTTGTTGTTCGTCCATCACAAGATGATGATGACCATTTGTTACATCCACTTTTGAAAATTCAATTTGAGTTATGTCCTTGATTATGAGTTCGTAGATGGCTAATGAGCCCTATTTGAGCTGTAAATGTTCTTGGACAGTTCGGACATGGAATGACGACTGTAGACGGATCTTGGTCTATCCGTGACTTTCTAGCTGCTCTCCGCTGTTGAGCTGCTGCATTTCTCTTCTTTTCACAAGACGATGCGCTCTTTTTTATTTTAGAACGCTATGTAGATCTATTTTGTGCAAGTTCTTCCCATGTATCGTGGTCTATTTCAAAGGCTTTCAGTTAGTTCTTTAATGAGTCCTTGTAGCGCTTCCTACACTTAAAAACAAGCAAACAACACCTCCAAACCATATCCAGCATCCACTTACCTCTATTGTCTCCAAATTTGAAATTGATAAGTCAATAAATAAAAACGTTACGTTAAAAAAAGCAAACACATCCAGACAAGCCAGAAATCATCAAAAGTGGCCAGGTGTCAAAGGAAGAATGCATTATTTCTCTCTGTATTGCTAAATCAGTAAATCATATATACATATCTTGTTTTTCTTCTTATGCGTTCGTTCTCAAACTCCTGCAGATTAGCAGGATGTAGTCCGGAGTACGGAATGCGTTGTGTCATGGTTTACAGCATGGCTGCGATATATGCGCCATTTGGCCTGACACATCCGACTTCAGGAAGGCTTTGGGTCACTTACCCTATATGGGATGGGACAGCCAACTCCATCCCATAACCTCCTTAGTCGTCTTTTACGACATGCGTGGAAGGTAAACAGTATTGCTATTCTTTGCTCCCCTTTCGGACCTGCAACACACGGCGATAGATATACATATAATATATATGTATCTGTAATATATTTTTGCATTTATACTAATTCAGTTTTTGTGCCTAAAGAAAAAACATTTAAGGTGGCGGCAGTTCAAAGACTTGCATCAATATTGAGATAATCTACCGCACAACGCTGTCTGTGTGTCACTACCAACCTGGCTACAGACACTCAGCATCTCTGTAACCTTTATCATAGCCTTTGTTTAGTGGTAGCTGATTGGTACATCTGGTTGTTGTATTTGAAGATTACATTGATTAGTTGGTCAGCCCTTTAGTTCCATACCTATCCTAAAGTGATATGGAACTTGCTGCTGCAGTTCTGCACAAATAATATACTTTCAATAACAATTCTAAATTTATTAGTCTATGAAAATGGAGTAAAGACATTACAATGGGAAGGCCATTTTGTCACATGTAAGAATCGAACAATTTACTCACCTGTAATGGGGCTTGGTATCCGGAAGCAAAATTTAAAGCACCCAGTGTCATGGGGGAGGCGGCTAATCCTGAGAAATGCCCCACCCCCAATCCTAGCCCTGCCCCTGCAGATGGTGATAGGGCACTAAGAGGTAAGCTGAAGGGTAAATGGGTTGGACCTGGAGCAAACACAAAACCACTTGATTGGAGGGCTTGCAAATTCTCCAAGGTGATCGATGTGGGATTGTGTGTTGTCATTGCAGCACTTGGAATTATATGACCATCTGGACCGAGTTTTAAAACAACTGAAATGGATTATTCGAAACATGAAATATATCATTTAAAACATGAAATAGATCATTCGAATAATGAAATAGATCATTCAAGACATGAAATAGATCATTTGAAAAATGAAATAGATCATTCAAGACATGAAATAGATCATTCAAGACATGAAATAGATCATTCAAGACATGAAATAGATCATTTGAAAAATGAAACAGATCATTCAAGACATGAAATAGATCATTCAAAACATGAAATAAATCATTTTAAAGATGAAATAGATTATTTGAAACAAGACTATTGGAAACCTGAATTAGTATTTTCAAAACAAAGAATAGATAATTTGAAACATGAAACAGACTAGTAGAATCCCGTTATAACAACATGATCCGGACTGACAAAATATATATGTAATAACAGAAATTTGCTATATACTACAAAAAATATAGAATAAATAAAATTGGGGATTTTGGAAAGTGTTGTTATATAGGGAAATTTGTTATAAAAGGATGTGCTATAGAGGGGTTCCGCTGTGAAACAGGAAATAGATATTTGAAATGTGTAAAAGATCATGTAGAAGATGAAAGCCCTGTGTATATAATTATATACACTGATAACTCCGTTAACAGAAACACAAATAAAAGAGGTTGGGGTTTTGTTGTCTACAGAAACGGAGTGAAGTTGGTTGAGAAATCTTCAGCATATTCAACTGTCACATCGAGCATGAGGATGGAGATAGAGGGAGTTACAGCAGCTCTTAATTGGTTGATAACTGATACATCAATCAACACACTCGGTAATACTCAAAGACTCTCAAAGCATGTTGCGCAAGATAGAAAAGTTCATGCTAAGAAAAGAATAGGACTTATTGAACAACTCAGTTGTCCAGAGCATTACATGGATATAATTGTCCTGTTTAGTTTTATTGTATGTTTTTTTATATATAATTTTTTTAATATATTTTTATTAATAGGCAAGGTAAGTGTTTTAGTAACCTGTTTAACTCATTTTGCTTTACTATTTGTTCATTAGGTTACTGCGGCACCATCCACTTTGTCGGACACCCTCTGACCATTTGGTTATTTACATGGATATACTGTCCTGGTCATGCTGGGGTCAGAGGAAACGAGACAACAGACTTATTGGCAGGCAATGCGGCGATAGACGGCACAATGCTGAGAAGAGATAAAGCAGACCTGATCAAGGCAGCAATAAATTCATTTCAAGATGAAGATGATGTCAATGAGGCTGAGAACTTACACATACAGAGAAGGCTAAGGTGGTAATGGCAAGTCTCTCAATGTCTCTAAACCATTTTCTAACTTTACTCATCTCCGAAATTATATGGTGAACAACCACACCAAATTTATTTACGAATCATTTAACAGAAGAAACAAACTCAGACCTCAGCCAACTCTAGGGTGAGAAGTCAGTTCTGGCTGTCACTGATAAGGTCCCCCATTAGAGTCAACTCCTTAAAGTGGAGATGGGACTTAGTCAGCAAAAAAGAGTTTGGAAAATAAGATTGGTCAGACCAGGGATCGGCAAACTTTTGCTAACTGTGTGCCAACTTAAGGTTTCAAATTATTCAGAGTGCCAACATCAAATATCATTTTATACAAGTCGACGACAATATTCTTATTATATAATATATTTTATTTTTATATTTTAATTAATTGATATATAGTGATATTCAATAATATGTAAAGTTGTAAACACCATTAAAAGAAATAGTTCTTCAAAGATTTTTTTAAAAACTTTTTTATTATTAATGGGAGCCTTGCCCTTGCATGGTCTTGGCCAGTTGCTAAATATCGACAACATACTTTGTCACTTTGATTTTGACACAATTTTCTGAATGTTCAGGAGTTAGGCGACTACGCTGTGGATTTAGCACTGCTTTCATGTGAGAGAAAATTTGCTCACAGTAATAGGTTGATCCAAAAGCTGAAAGAAGAGCAAAAGCAATGTTCTTCAAACAGATGTAATAATTTGGAAGGGATGTCCAACAGCTGAGAATAGCAGCAGTCTTACAAGTCTGTGGCTGGTACCCTGCTATGCCCAAGCGCAGAAACCCTGCTAATCGATTTATAATCAACTTTATACAGGAAACGTGAAGAGTCTGCATGCCATTTGAAATTGCTTGGCGTGCCAAGTGTGGCACTAGTGCCATAGGTTGCCGACTCCTGGGTCAGACCATCCCTGACATTGAGCAGGACCACAGTGCTGCCCAAGCAAGCAGTGGTGTTGAAATCAGAGATACCCCAGACCGAGTGGCGAACTAGCAACCATGGTATCAGCAACATGATTAGATAACGTCTTTATAACTGACACGATTATACCTGTACCACCAAAACAATGATGAAATACTTACATCCTCCGTTAGACATAAAACCCATCAGAGTCTCCTGCTGACCAGCCATACTTGTATCTGCATTAATAATGTGTTGCTGCTGAATTCTCTCCGTTGAAGATGTTGTTGTGATGGTGGTTGATGCAGTTGTTGATCCCAATGTTGTCTTCCGAGGAGATGAGGGTTGCAGCTGGGACTTAGAGGATAAATCATCGTCATCTTTATCCTCTTTCAAAGAGCTGTTTGGCTGGATAGGCCAGAATCTCTGTTGGGGTTTATTACCGGGTTTGCTGGGTTTTTTAGCTTTGACTTTGTCAGGGTTTGATGCTTCCAGCATTGGCTTTACACAAGAAATATATTCAAAGAAAGTTATTAATAATAATACTTATGCTTCCTAGACACAAAACAATCATAAATAAAATGATACATTTCCTAGACAAAGAACATTTAAAATAAAATTTGTATCAAATTTCCTAAATAACAAAAATTATCAATAAAATAATTATCTATTTCCTAAACCAAAAATTATCAATAAAATAATAATTTCCTAAACCAAAAATTATCAATAAAATAATTATCATTTCCTAAACAAAAATTATCAATAAAATAATTATCAATTTGTGATTATAGTGATTTTTAAAGTCAGCGATGTCTTTAGGATGGGGGGTGTGCATGCGCACAGTGGGTAGTGTGCAGATAGATACATGTAAAAAGCAGTCCTAGCAATCGTAAAATGTGTATTTATATTTCGTTTATACTTTTGTGCATTTCCAAACAGTGTTGGCTCAGTTTTTTTTAGCTTATGGTGCATTTTTATTAACAATGTAGGCACTTCTCCTTGTATTGTACCAAAGTTAATTAAAAAAGACTTATGGGGTTAAAAAAATAACATTGGAACTTTCAAATTCATGCAGAAAGTGCAAACATATTACGACACATACATATTTTCAATGCTCTCTTGCACGAGTTCGATTTTATATGGATTTTTAAACACTGCGATGTCGATGTGTTAAAAATTTCACTTACACCGTCGGTAATGAGAGAGAAATACATCCTAGAGTGCTGGTCAGTAAAGTGTTAATTTAAAAAAAATTTTTTTTAGCCCAATCTAAAAAAATTGAACATCTGTGAAATTTAGAATTGTCTGGGTGTGTAATAGAGCTCTGAAGAAACATCCCCATACACAAACACATGATGATGATGCAATAATCCCTCTAGCTGTGAGAGGCAGTTTCTGAAAGCCCATAGTCTTTCTGAGCACAGGCTCTTCTCAGCTGTGTAACTGAGGCGACACTTGGATTCACATAAGATTGTTATAAAGGTGTGATTCTGTAAGGGGAATTTATGGATGCATGTTTAGGTCCCGAAGGGAGGAATTCCAGAGTGCCAGCATTACCACATCCTGTCAGGAATAATGCACACACTTTTGGGCCAACTGTCTAATCATTCTTCCATCAAATTTGTTAACCAATGTTGCAATGTCTGCTGGCCTGCATCTCTTCTATGCAGATTATTTGATAGTAGACAAAAGTAAGATATCGAGACAAGATGCGACAATTTTTTCCCCAGGTGACAAATTGTCAGTCTATTCCCCCAACTTTCCTTAACTGCCTCCTATAAGGCGCAGTGAAAGAAGACAATTTTTTAACCTATTTTTTCACCCTCAACTATAAGTCAGGGTTGTCACAAGGGTGACACAAATGGATACCAAGAGCTCAATTGCCAGTAATTTTTGAGGAACAAAACAAACACATCACATGGTCCAGATGTAATGACGCAATAAAGTACTTTGAACAAACCTGTAAAATTCTCCTTCGTGCATTGATGAACCAGTTATTGACCTGCAGAAGTGTCAAGTTAGTCTGGGCAGCAATCTGTCTTTTCTCATCTTCTGTCGGGTAAGGATGCTATCGAATAGAAATGCAATCTCGCATTACTGATCAAGGCGTATTATTTTAAACAATTGGCAGGCTACAGAAACTATCAGCATACCATTGTGTATTACAAGAGCTGGAGCATCTATCGGCATGCCACTGGTGTTCATGTTTGCTGTATTTGATAAAGACATCAATAATTACTGTTTTGTCTCAAACTTCCGCCGGCAAGCAGGATGTAGTTCAGAGAATGGAAAACATTACAACACCATTTACAGCTTGATTTTTACTTCCTCGTTCTCCGGCTGGAGTCTGACTTCTTCCTAGTTCTCCTGTCAAAGTCTGACTTTTCTTCAAGCAAAATGAATTAAACAGGTTACTAAAACACTTACCTTGCGTATTAATAAAAAATATATAAAAAAGTATATATAAAAAAACATACAATAAAACTAAACAGGACAATTCTCCACGTATCGGCTCAAATTGAACCTTTTTCAAGAGACAAACAACACAATAAAAAACAAAATAGATGACTAGATTTCATCAAGCCCCGTCTCCATAACGGAGAGCCTCTGTTTTCTTCCATCTGACTTTTCTTCCTCGTTCTGTCAAAGTCTGACTTTTCTTTCTTGTTCTCCTGTCAAAGTCTGACTTTTCTCCCTTGTTTTCCTGTCAAAGTCTTGACTCAGATACGGATTTCTTCAATGAACTGTACTGTGGTCACCAAGAGACAAGACCCTAGAACTTGTCTGTCATTGCTGTTTGTTTCAGATGGCCATAGTTTTCTTGATTTTATAGAAGAATGTTGCACATCAATTATAGAAAAATGCTGCCCATCAATTATAGAAAAATGCTGCCCATCAATTATACAAAAATCAAAACCAATGTATATGTAAGACACAAAAAATAAATGCTCTTGCAGTTCAACAAGAAGACTAAGTAATGTTAAATATTGCAAAGCATGGGCACATGAGGCATGATTCCTCTTCCAAAACTGTTCTGTAGGGGACAGTTTTGGGTAGAACAAACTGTAGGGGAAGTGGTGGGTAAAAAGTATAATAAGTAAAGTAACCCATAGCATTTATTAATGCTGTAGGGGTGTGAGATGTTAGCGATCGCACATTTCACAGGCTCTGCAAATGAGGGTGGTAGCCATCTCCTCTCCCTCGCAGTCTTTACTTCCTGGATTAATCCGGTACCCATTTAAGGCTGGGTCGACCTGGGAGCCATTGCGATCTGAAAAACATTTCCGCCTCAACTGGGGAATGAACCCAGCACCACTCATATGCGAAGCCTGTGCGCTAACCACAAGTGGTGGGTAGACAAAAATGTGTGGGACAGTTGTGGGTAGAAGAAAAGGAGGACACCCCTATGAACTTGAGGGGATGCTGTGCATGGCAGGTAACAAAGAATAACATGTCTAAGAGGTGACCAAAGTGGTTTGTTGGGGGGGGGGGGGGGGGTGAAGTTGGTTGTCCCAGTCTTAAGTCAATGTTATTGAAAAGCTAACTGAAATTAAATGTGTTGAGCCAAAAGGAGCAGATATGCAGACAAGCTGTAAGCCATGACATAAGACATTCTCCTGCCCACACCCTGCTAACTAGCAGGAGTTTGAGAATGAACACAGAATGATCAGAAGGACAATGCAGAAAATGATAATTTTTAATAAATGAATAACATATATATACCACAATATGTTGGAATAGCCAGGATTTCATGATCTGTGTTGCCTGTTTGGGTAAAATACCTCTCTTTTGTTTGGAGTTACGATCTTCATCCTCATCTTCAGACAAGCGATGGATGACTGAAATCAGACAAATAAGTTTAAGATGACCAAATATTCTTTAGCTTTCGTTAGTGTCAATCTCCTTCTCAACATTTCTTCTTCTTCAGCGTTAATTCTCAAACTCCCACTGGATTTCTCTTGTAACAGGACAATGGTCCTACAAGATTTCCAGTTGGATGTCGTCCAGAGAATGGAAATGCGTTGTGTTGCCGTTTTATTTGCGCCAATGGCCCAACACATCCGTCTTCGGCAGATTCTCAACATTTAATGTTTATTATTTGGGTTTTCAAATGAAACAATAAAAAAGATATGTTTGTCTGCATGTTATCAGGGTCTGATGGGGAAGTAAAGAATAGCAACACTGTCACTTACCATGCATGTCATTGGAGAAGATTAAGGATTTGGGCGTGGGGTTGGTTATAACAGAGGTTCAAAGTGACCCAGAACCACACTGAATTTAGATGTGTCAGGCAGAAAGGCACAGATATCACAGCCAAGTTGTAAACCATAACATAATGTATTCCATTGTCTGGACTATATCAGGTCAATCAGCAAAAGTTTGAGAACAAGTGCAGAAGGATTTAAAAATCACTCTCACAGATATGTATTAAGGAAGGTGAGTAAATCTTAACAATTCCATCTTTAAGTGTTCAGTGTACTGTACAGGAACCATTTCTCCCGTAAGACCAACCTACTAGTGATATGGTTACAGATGTCCACCGTTCAGTGAAAGTGGTTAAAACACTTGACCAATAGTGTCGTGCCAAATGTGTGGAACAAGTAAAACAGGAATACAATGCAATTCAGTTCCCTGGTCTACATCCTGCTGGAAATCTAGTAGCACTATTGTTCTGCCGCAAGCAAGATCCAGTGGGAGTTTGAGAATGAACACGCACAAAAAATAAAACTAAAACACAAATTTAAAATGGAAAAAGTTGTTTTATTTAGTTTAATGTAAGTAAAGTAAAGTAACCCATAGCATTTATTAATGCTGTAGGAGTGTGAGATGTTAGCCATCTCACATTTCAGATGCTCTGCAAATGAGGGCAGTAGCCATCTCCTCTCCCTCGCAGTCTTTACTTCCCGGATTAATCCGGTACCCATTTACGGCTGGGTCGACCTGGGAGCCGTTGCGATCTGAAAAACATTTCCACCTCAACTGGGGAATGTATCAGTTTAATGTATCAACCAGTGACTACAAAAGACAACCTTTCACATTCGCCATTTGAGGGTTGCGACTCATCCGGTGGGTACCCATGATATAAAATAGCTTATCCTCTACAGATAAACTCAAGTAGGAAGCATGAAAATAATCTTACAACTGACAGGAATTGAACCAGATCTGTTCTAGTAGCACCAAATCGCTTTGCAACACAAGTAAACAGGTTTTCCGTACTTGACCATCCACATTCTCAAAATCATCTTATCATCTACACAAGAGACTGTGACAAGTACTTACTAGGTTTAATATCTGAATGTTGCTGCTGCATCGGTTGTTGCATATGGTGCTGCTGCTGAGGCGGCTGCTGCTGGTGACATGGTGATGTTAATGAGACCCCGATCTGCGACAGTGGCGTGCTCCCATGAATTACTTGCTGTACTGGCTGGTTGAGGGGGGTCAAAGGACCTTGGATCTACAAGTAAAGTCAAGTTAACAATATAAGCTGCCTGGTCACAAACTAGCTCAATATGGTTCATCTTCTAAACCCCACAGAGCTGATGCCTGTATGTGTTCTGTGTGGGTCTCCTGTCCTTCTGCATTCGTTCTCAGAACCATGCAAATAAATAGAATGTACGTCCATGAGCCTAAAGTAGATAGATTGGGTGTCCTACAAGTAGATAGATTGGGTGTCCTACAAGTAGATAGATTGGGTGTCCTACAAGTAGATAGATTGGGTGTCCTACAAGTAGATAGATTGGGTGTCCTACAAGTAGATAGATTGGGTGTCCTACAAGTAGATAGTTTGGGTGTCCTACTATTAGATAGATTGTGTGTCCTACAAGTAGATAGATTGGACAGTGTTACTATTCTTTGTCTCCCTTTCAGACATCAGCAATAATTATCTTCTTCTTCTTGTTTACAATTTAACATGTCTATACGGCAAGTCCTATTTTCTTAATAAATCCTGCTGTATTTGAAAGCTCCTCAAGGCTCCTTGGATGTCTGTCTATGTGGGCCAGTGGTCTTCCCTTTAATTGGTTTAGTGTAACGCAGCAATCTTGCAGGTTATGTTCTGCCCACATGGAGACAGAGATCATGGAATCAGTCTTAGTCTATTTAAGAGGCTGTTTAGTTTGTTGTGTCCTGTCATGCAGAAAATAACTTGCTCAGCTCTGTCGAAATAGTAATAGTTGTCTTTTGACTGGTCAACTATCCTAATAGCTTTGAATATAAATAACCCAAATATCGGAGGATGTCCGACAAAATAGAAGTGCAGCAGTAACCAGACTAATAGAGGTAAATACAAATAAGGTAGGAAGGTTACTGAAGAAAACTGTCAATATAAAATAATAAAATATAGAAAATAACAATAAAACAAAGAACAAATACAATTGTCAACGTGTCGGTCCAATTGGGGCAGTTATCAAGACAACAAAAAACAGTTAAGAACACAAAACCATAATGAATATTTAAAAAATTGGCTGGGAGACGGATTTCTCTCACCAGGAAAGAATCACCCAGTAACAACAAATTGTGTTGTGCTGGGTCTGTTGTTACTGGGTGATGATTTCCTGGTGAGAGAAATCCGTCTCCCAGCCAATTTTTGTTTATATTCGTTATGGTTTTGTATTCTTAACTGTTTTTGTTGTCTTGATAAAGGTCCAAATTGGACCGACACGTTCAACATTGTATTTGTTCTTTGTTTTATTGTTATTTTCTATATTTTATTATTTTATATTGACAGTTTTCTTCAGTAACCTTCCAATCTTATTCGTATTTACCTCTAATAGCTTTGATGAGGGTCATATTTTCTTGGTCAGCGATTTCTTGATCCTGTTGTTCCTGTGCTGCTCCATCTTTTGCTAGCAAATCTGCCTTTTCATTTCCTGGTATGCCACAGTGGGATGGTATCTGTAGTACTACCCTTCGGTGGATTCTTACTTCTTGCATGACTTCCTTCAGGTTTGGCAGTGTATCATTGTCATGGGACTGTAGGGCACACATGACTTCAGTAAGAAACACCACCTGTTGACATAATCACTATATATATAAATCAATGCATGATAGTTTCAGTAGAAATATTTCAAGGAAGTGCCCCCCCAATGGTTACCTGGATAGGCTGAGCGACAATGCCTTGCGGTGTATGAACCATCTGGTACACTGTGTGTCCAGACACTATTTGCGGTTGCTGCTGCTGCTGCTGTTGCTGCTGTAGAAGCATGCCGTTGCCGACCACCGTGGAAGCGACCATAGGTGATTGCTGTGGAACTTGTACAGTTGAGTTCAGGGAGACCATGCTTTGGGATGCTGTCAGGAAAATAAATACAATCACTGCTATGATTTTAACATGAGATTGTTGTACTGACACTGTCTGCTGTACTGACACTGTCTGCTGTACTGACACTGTCTGCTGTACTGACACATGTTTGCTGTACTGACTGTTTTACCAGCTCACAGGTTGCTGTACAGACCGACAACCTGTTGTATCAGCTACCTGCATGTTGTACCAACTCAATGTTGTGTGTATTAACTCACTGCATGCTGGACAAATTCACACTCCAGATGTTGTACCAACTCACTTCATGTTGTGCCAACTCAATGCATGTTGTACAGACTCACTGTCAGGCCCCACCAACTCATTACTCTGTTTTACAAACCCTCCAATTATTTGCACTATTCAAAACGATTATTATGCTAATGCTGTGCTACTTCTTCTTCTGCGTTCGTTCTCAAACTCCTGCAGATTAGCAGGATGTAGTCTGGAGAACGGAATGTGTTGTGTCATGGTTTACAGCATTGCTGCGATATCTGCGCCTTTCAGCCTGACAATTTGGGTCACTGACCCTATATGCAATGGGACAGCCAACTCCTTCCCATAACCTCCTTAGTCCTTTTACGACATGCGTGGAAGGTAAACAGTGTTGCTATTCTTTGCTCCCCTTTCAGGCCCTGTGCTACTAATACCAAACATGGACAACGACAGCACAAACCAAATGTAAACTTGTGACAGCTGAAATGACATGCACATGCAGAATCCTAGGAATATTGTTAAGAGACAGTGAGGAATGATGACATTAGACAAAGAACCGGCACCATCCTAATCTTTGAATATAATAAGAAACAACAGATCATATGGTTTGCACACATCAGCAGACTACCACCAGACAGCATACCACAGCAAGCTATGCTACACAGATACAGTGAAGGCAGACTTTGAGGCAGACCTCAAAAACGATGGACCACCGAAGTAAAAGAGGTGACAAATTCCACAATATACTCAGCACACAAGAGGGCTGTCTCCAGAAAACTCTTCTACCCCTGACTCTGAAAGGCAACAAAGGGTTTAGCAATTAGATAGATAGACTATTCTGTTTTACAAACCCTCCAATTATTTGCACAAACTCAGTCTGCTATACTGATTCACTAGTTCACTGTATCTTATTCTTCTACGTTGTTCTCAAACTCCTGCAGATTATCAGGATGCATTCCGAAGAACAGAATGTGTTATGTCATGGTTTACAGCTTTGCTGCGATATCTGTGTCAATTTGGCTTGGAACATCCAACTTCAGCATGGCTTCTGGGTTACTTTGGCCCTATATGGGATGAGACAGCTAACTCTGACATGCATGGAAGGTAAAGTGGTGCCATTCTTTGCTCCTCATTCAGGATCTGGAAACACGACATCACAGGCTGTACCTGCACAACTGTTTGCTGTACCTGCACAACTGTTTGCTGTACCGGTACAACTGTTTGCTGTACCTGCACAACTGTTTGCTGTACCGGTACAACTGTTTGCTGTACTGATGTGTGGTTGTTGTATGGAATCACTAGTTTCCATGGCTTATTGAAGTCGGATGTGCAGAGACAATGTCGCAAATAAAACGGAACACAACTCATTTCTGTTCTCTGGACCACAACCTGTGGAAAATCTACTAGGACCATTGCTTGAGAACGAACATCTCACACACACACACACAAATTAATAAATGATATGATTCTCTAATTATTTATTGTCATCATGTGCCCCCATAGCAGTTGGTTGCATGAACACTTCTGTTAGTCAATCTTGTATTCATTCCAGTTTATACATAACATTTTCAATTGATTAGATTCTTCTGTCTATGTGAAGCTTCCATTACAGAACATTGTCCTTACTGCCACTCTGTACGCCTCTCTGTTTTGTGCATGCTGCTCAGCTTCTTCCAGTGTCGTGTTCAGAACATCTTCGATGTCATGATTGATTAGACCGAGGGAAATTAATAATGTTATTCTGCATTCATTTTCAAACTCCTGCGCATTAGCAGGACCCAGTCCAGAGTATGAAATATTTCATGTTAATGTTATGACTTATAGGTTAGCTGTGATATCTGCACCTTTTGGTACAGCACATCTGGCCTTAGCATGGCTTCTGGGTAACTTTGACAGCCAACCAAACCTCCTTAGTCACTTCTGCACTGGCTCTTTGGTGATGTTACCATTCCTCAACCTTCCCTGAGAATGAAGCCTGGTATACTACCTCATTGTGGCTGGGTGAACAATGGGAGTAATTTTTATTTCAAAGTACATATAACAGGTGAACTCGAAATATCATTTGTTTGTTGGAAGACACGTGACTTTACACTATTGCGACTCCGAGAGTAGCAATGTGTTGCACCATGTCTTAGAACTTAACATATACAACGATATCTGTGTCTTTCAGCCCGAGTATGGATTTTGGGCCACTGTAACATTTGTGACAAGACAGACAGCCCAACCCCAAATCTCCTTAGTCAACTTTTAAGACTTGCATGGCAGGTCACTGCGTTGTTATTCTTAGCTCCTCTTTCAGAGCCTGGCAACACAACACGCAGAAAGATCATGAGAAGGAGGATCACCATTTCCTACTGACATCGGATGTGCTCTGTCTATATGGTGCAAATTAAACCGCAGCACAACTTGTGCACACTCCAGATTAAATCACTTGAGATATGCTGATTCAATGAGAGCAAATGCAAGAAAAAGAGAGAATAAGTATAAACTTGATGTCTGTCACTCAAAATCATGCCTGTGTTGCTGCGGCCCAGAAAGCAAAGCAGATAGCAACACTGTGGAAGTCTGTGGCCGTCGATAGCGAAGTAATACAGCAGGGAAGAAAAAGTACAAATATGCGTGACCACGGTTAACTTTGAACATGGTAGCCGGCCTATAAGAACCCTCGTCCGGCTGGTTTATAATACTAGCCGTACAGTTACAGATATCCACTACTCAGTGGATGTGGCAATATTACTGAACGGATTAGTTACCAACGACGAAGTCAGATGTATCGGGCCATTAGCACAAATAAAACTCTGATTCAATGAATTTCTGTTCTGTAAGCTACATCCTGTCGGAAATCAAGTCGGACCAACGCCCTGCTATAAGAGAGATTTAGTGGGAGTTGAGATCGAACAGGGAAGAAAAAAATAATTCAACACTGCTATCTGTCATGCATATCAGGTGCGACTAAGAAGTCTTTAGGAGTGGAGATGGGTGCCGTATCCCATAGAGGATCAAAGTGACACAGAAGCAATGTTGAAGGAAGATGTCAGGCCAAAAGGTAAAGATATCGCAGTCAAGCTGTAAAATCATAACACATTACATTCTCCGGACTACATCCTGCTAATCTGCATAACCTTGGAACAGGGTAATGAAATTGTGTTAATCTTTGGAAACACACATAACAACACAAATAGTCATTTCTACCAAAAGGCCTTAATCAAGACTACATATACAACATAAAACAACGAGATAGAACTGACATTCACATGGAGAGCAAAATGTGGAGAAAACCCAGAATGGTTGAAACCAGGTCATAGGTGAAACAACCTAAACAGGAAATATACAAAACATTAGCCAAATACATGTGAAATGAGACAAGCAGAGAAATGGCGTTCATTGACCCCAAAAGATCTTTTGGTCAAAATGTCAATTTTTTTGTATTATAATTTTTGTTTCCAGTGATGATCAAATGACCCCAAAAGGTTTAAATGTTTTGATAGAGGCCTTTTGGTCAAAACATCAATTTTTTTTGTATTATAATATTTGTTTCCAGTGATGAGCAAAACTGCATTACTCTTTTCCATTTTACTCTTTTACCTATTGGATTTCAGTTTGGTGGCTGAGTACATATCAATAATCTACAGAAGAAGATTAAAAACCAAACCTACACTGGCTTAAATCTTGAGGTTCCGGGGAATCACAACCTTCCACATGTAGTAGTTGTTCAGACGTCAACTTTCCCTTCAAACATGAGATGTACCTTATACAGAAATCCTTACACAATTCATTAACTTTTTCCACTTCCAACAAATGTATCCGTAGAACTTGAATAGCTTTAACCATCTAAAACGTTGGATCAGACAAAACAATCAGAATTAGAATATGCTCTATTGTAAAAATATTGGATCAGGCAAAACAATCAGAATTAGAATATACTCTATGATAAAATGTTGGATCAGACAAAACAATTAGAATATCAATAAATGAAGTGCCATGCAGAGTAGTGCAGGCGATCATGCTTCTCCACAACTCTCTGTCTCTTGTGTTGTTGTTAATACGTTCAGTTGGGGACTTCTTTGTGTGTCGCGATGACAACCCATCCAGACATTGTTCTCTATGTGCACACCTGTTCTCATGTTCAGAACGTCTTCGATGTCATGATTGATTAGACAGAAGACAATTAATAATGTTATTCTGCATTCATTCTCAAACTCCTGCACATCAGCAGGATCCAGTCCGGAGAATTAAACATTTTATGTTAATGTTATAAGTTAGCTGTGATATCTGCTAAGACATCCATCCGCCTCTTCTTCCTTTGATCTTTCCGGTGGTTACTAAATGTTCAATTTTTACTTTCTTCCATCACATGCCCTAAAAATCTTGAATCACAAAAATGAAAATTAATTTAAATAAATAGGTACCGTTAGAGCACATCTTACACAAAATAATAATCTTGTATCATAAAAATTAAAAAAATAATAAAAATAAAAAATCTTGTATCACAAAAATGAAAATAAATAGGTACTGTTAAAGCACATCTTACACAAAATAAAAATCTTGTATCACAAAAATGAAAATAAAAAAGAATAAAAAAATAAATATAAAAATCTTGTATCACAAAAATTAAAATAAAAAAAATTTTTTTTTTTAAATAATAAATTAAAATTAAAAAATTTAATTAAAAATCTTGTATCATAAAAATGAAAATAAATAAATAGGTTCCGTTAAAGCACATCTTACACAAAACTACTAATAATAATAAGATACTACAAATAATAATAATTAAAAGGATTAGATTGACATTTTGGTATAAAACCTTTATCAGAATAACAATTCAATAACAGGCTGAAAAAAATATAATTTTCTTTAAATGTCATTGAAAATAATATATAACCTATCAAATTGAAAAAAGAGGAGACAGTCCGTGTGTTGCCGCAGTCCAAGAGGGAAGCAAAGAATAGCAACACTGTTTAGCTTCCATGGATGCCCTAAGAGGTGACTAAGAAGGTTATGGGAGCTGGCTGTCCCATCCCATATAGGGTCAGTGACCCAAAGCCATGCTTAAGTCAGATTTGTCCGACCGAAGGCGCAGAAATCGCAGCAATGTTGTAAACGTATTCTATACTCCAGACTACATCCTGCTAATCTGCAGGAGTTTGAGAACAAACACAGAAGAAGAGAAGACAGATAATGATGTATTTCACAGATTTAGCACACACAGAAGGAACCCCAAAGAAATCAGCAAAATGAGACAATTGAACACAACATAGACCTTAAACAAACAACGCAATATTAGATTAGATATACAGCATTTGATTGCAGAAAAAACAGAAGCAGATCTCTTACCAGTTCATTAACTTCATCATTAGAACCCAGCACTGAAGTCTTGGAACCCTCGTGATGTTTCATAAATGCTTGAAGTTCTTTCTCAAAACTGTGAGATGCAAGATCCGGTGAATATGTTGCATGCTCGCACTTGTCAAATACCATCGCTAGCAAGGGGAACAGAGGATGGCTGCAATAAAATGTACATCTTTACATGTGAGGGTTAATAGGCAGAATGTCACATTTGAAGGTTAGAGACATTTACAATAAGTAAAGTGAAATCCCTCTATAGCGCATTCTTTTATAACATATTTTCCTATATACCAACACTTTTCAAAAATCCCCAATTATATTTATTCTATATTGTTTGTACTGTATATAACGAATTTCTGTTATTGCCTAGATATTTTGTCGGTTCGGGCAAAGTTGTTATAACGGGATTTGACTGTACACATTTTATAATCGTGTGTACAGAGTGCATAATTGTGCGTACAAAGGGCATAACTGTAAGCAGGATATAATTGTGTGTACAATGTTTATAATTGTGTGTACAATGTTTATAATTGTGTGTACAAAGTTTATAATTGTGTGTACTAGGTTTATAATTGTGTGTACTAGGTTTATAATTGTGTGTACTAGGTTTATAATTGTGTGTACTAGGTTTATAATTGTGTGTACAATGTTTATAATTGTGTGTACTAGGTTTATAATTGTGTGTACTAGGTTTATAATTGTGTGTACTAGGTTTATAATTGTGTGTACTAGGTTTATAATTGTGTGTACTAGGTTTATAATTGTGTGTACTAGGTTATAATTGTGTGTACTAGGTTTATAATTGTGTGTACTAGGTTTATA
The DNA here is from genome assembly GCA_034231615.1 of Meghimatium bilineatum. Classification (NCBI taxonomy): domain Eukaryota; kingdom Metazoa; phylum Mollusca; class Gastropoda; order Stylommatophora; family Philomycidae; genus Meghimatium; species Meghimatium bilineatum. Next base: position 18,300,303 of record CM067302.1, read on the forward strand.
ATTGTGTGTACTAGGTTTATAATTGTGTGTACTAGGTTTATAATTGTGTGTACTAGGTTTATAATTGTGTGTACTAGGTTATAATTGTGTGTACTAGGTTTATAATTGTGTGTACTAGGTTTATAATTGTGTGTACTAGGTTTATAATTGTGTGTACTAGGTTTATAATTGTGTGTACTAGGTTTATAATTGTGTGTACTAGGTTTATAATTGTGTGTACAATGTTTATAATTGTGTGTACAAAGTTTATAATTCTACGCACAGTTTATATCTGTATGTGCAAAGTTTATAATTGTGTGTACTAGGTTATAATTGTGTGTACTAGGTTTATAATTGTGTGTACTAGGTTTATAATTGTGTGTACTAGGTTTATAATTGTGTGTACAGTTTATGACTTAATGTACAAAGTTAACGCAAAATGAGGTAAACAGGTTACTTACCTAGCCTATTAATAAAAAATATATTTAAAAAAGTATATATAAAAAAACATATTAAAAAAGTTATAATTGTATGTACAAAGTTCATAATTGTACATGCAGAGTTTATAATTGTGTGTAAAAAGTTTATAACTGTGTGTACAAAGATTATAATTGTGTGTACATAGTTGTATGTTTCTCCTGCTTGGTATCTTCTGCTTATTCTGTGTTGATTCTCAAGCTCCTGCTGGTTAGCAGGATGTAGCTCAGATAAAATGCATTGTCGTGGTTTCCAGCTTGGCTATGATAGCTGGATCTTTTGTCCTGACATGTCTGACTACAGCATCTCTTTTAGGTCACTAATGGGATGGAGTAGTGAAGTCCACCCACAAACCTCCTTAATCACCTCTTACAATATGCATGGCTGGTCATATTGTTGATACTCTAGAAGAAGAATTTGAATCATATAATAACACTAACTTACCTATAGATACTTTGCTTGAAACTTTTAAAGTTGTCTGCATCTTCGGGACTAAGAAGGACTTCAGTGGATAAAGATAGGTTTTGGGGCAATGTGGTCGGATCTTGAGCAGTTAAGTTTAGAATACTGTGTTGTAAACTGTAGAAACAAACAGCAAAGGAGAAATTTTGCAAAAATTGAAAACAGCAATTCTATTTTTTGCAAACTTAATATATTAAAATGATATTCCAAGAATTTTATGTTTTGAAAAAAATATATATATATTACGATATCCTAACAATTTTATTTTTTACAAAGAGCAACATATTAAAATGATAATAAAACAATTTTTTGTGTGTGCAAAAAGCAATATATTCAAATGATATTCCAACAACTTTATTTTTTGCAAAAAGCAATATATTCAAATGATATTCCAACAACTTTATTTTTTGCAAAAAGCAATATATTCAAATGATATTCCAAATTTTATTTTTTGCTAAAAGCAATATATTAAAATGATATTCCAATACTTTATTTATCAAGCAAATGCTACACACTTCTGTGTTCACTCGGAAATACCTCTCCATTAGAGGATTGAAACCATGTCTCTTCAGGTGGCACCTATTCACCTGGCAACTTAAATCAACATGGAAAATTTAATTATTACAGAAAGATAAAGGAAATGGAAGTATTCATACTTGTCTTCGGATACGTTTGAACTGTTCAGAACTTGAACTGCTGTATACGGGGGTGGCTGACCATGCAAAATGGACATTGTAAGTTATTGAAGGTCCTTTCCTGTTTGTAAAAAAAAAAGACAGTGATTATTTTTGGCAACAAACATAATTATATGACGATGATGATGATGAATTATCCCTTGATCGGTGAACAGGTAACTCTTGACAGCTCATAGCACTTCTAACCGTGCATGTCCTCCACAATTGAGTAACTGAGGTAACATCCTAACAATTGTATTGCCTCTAAGGCATTTTTAGGTAAGTGTTTGGATGCATATTTAATATTTAGTTCCCAAAGAAAGGCATTCTGGTGCAGCAGTATTCCTGGTCTAGAGCAACAGTATTCCTGGTCTAGAGCAGCAGTATTCCTGGTCCAGTGCAGCAGTATTCCTGGTCTAGAGCAGCAGTATTCCTGGTCTAGTGCAGCAGTATTCCTGGATCATCATGTCCTGCCACCGTGCCAGGAGCGCAGCATATACAGTACTTCTAAGCCAAACTAGTTCATCACTCTTCAATCAGATCTTTTGACCCATCAGCAGTAATGATACATCTAGCATTCCCCGTCACCTGGGAGTTTGCCACAAAAGGATAAAGGTGCAATGTCAGCTGGTCTGCACCTCTTCGCTATCCATGAGGGTCATTTGACAGCAGAAAACAATACAGAAAGCAAGACAAGACATGCATTTATAATGAATGATTTTTTTCCCCAGGTAATAGTCAATCCCTCAACTTTTCTTAGTTACCTCTTATGACATATCTGGAAAGCAGACAATAACCTGATTCTTTGCACCCTGAACTAGAACCCCAGGCCCCTTGCATCACAAGCATTGCATGACTATAATAGCACATCTATTTCTTTGTTTTGCAAGTTCTGGATTTATTTAGTCTTGTCAGATCTTCATTACAATTACCAGGACAAATCTCTCAGTCTTCTCAAAGTCTGAGCAGTATATAAAAGCAGGGCTTTTTACCTTAGCTCTAACTAGAAGAGTGGCTACACTGCTACTTTCTCCCTCTGGCAAAGTCAGGCAAAGATAAATGAGATCATGAGGTATTGTATCATCACCTTATAAACTGTCTACGGCAAGGTGCTGGAGAGGATAATCACTAGAAGACTGGCCTTTGATTTGGAAAATACAGGCTTACTTCCTGACACTCTAGATGCGAAGAGACACATCCACAAATGTGGCAATCCTCGCCTATGACATCTATGAAGGATTTCAGGCAAAGGAGGAAACAGTGGGAATCACGGTCAACCTAGAAGATGCTTACAACAGTCAGCTTCGGTCAGCTGATACATTTGCTAAGTGAACACAGCATCGACTCTTGGATAGTTTAATGGATAACAATGGTCCTAATGTCCAGACCTGTTGCTCAGAGATTGGGATCCTGGACATCAGTACTATAGCACCAGGATCACCACTATCACCTGTACTCTTTAACGTCTACATATGCAAAATATCACACAACTTCAGGGGGCTGGACCAGCAGGATACTAACATGTGGATGACTTCTTGCTGTACAAGCATGGCAGAAACAGAAGAGACATGATTGATGGCTTCCAAAGTTATCTAGAACATTTGTCGCTCTGATGCACAGACTGCAAGGCAGTCATCAATCTGACTAAGAAAAAGATTGTCTAGTTCTTGCTGAACAACAATATAGTCACAGACACAATACCAGCAGCTACCTGAATGGGCATCAACATTGTCAGGGGGCAGACTATGAAATATCTAAGCATTACTTTTGATAGAAGTCTGTTTTTTGCGAAACGTGGACAATAAAGAAGTATATCTTTTGCGAAAAGTGGACAATGTCATTCAGAAAGCTAGGAAGGGTGTGAGTGCAGTCACAATCATGGCATCTGCAGATGCTGCAACGAACCCTTTTGAGATGCTGCAGTCAGTGGTATTATTTGTGTTGGATTATGGTTTAGGTTTACCAACACTGTCTCAAACACAGGTGGATAGACTGAAGAGAGTTCAAAATGAGGCCATGAGAGCTGTTGTAGGATGCACAAGAGATACACCTATCATGACCATACGGTTTCTCCAAGACCTACCGAGCATCAAATCAAGACACAAAATAGCTCAGGTTAAAGAATACATCAAAGTTGTCAATAATGATCATCACCTCTTACACCAATCTCTAGACAACACAAAAGGAAGGCGTATCAAGAGAGGAAGGTCTTGGATGGCAGAAGCAGAATATACCCTACTCAGAGTTTATGAGCTGGAGGAAGTGGGAAGAGGCTGTGAATGGGTGACATTTGGCAAAGAGAGAAAGTTATTGACAACAGTTGTGATACAGATGGGAAGAAAGTGTCGCGACTGGGCTGTCAACAGAACAGAGGGAATGATCCAAGTACTCATACTGCATCACTCGAAGCCACACGATACGATAATTTACACAGATGGCTCAGTAACACAAGAAACAAACAGGTGTGTTTGGGGTTTCGTGGCCTACCAAAATGGCAAGAAATTTGCTGAGAAGTCAGATGCGCACCCCACTACAACATCGAATATGAAAATGGAAATAAAGGCGGTAATAGCAGCTCTCACTTGGCTGGCGACGCAATCACCAACAGACTGAATGATTCCATCTGACTCTCAAAGTATGCTGCGCAAGAAAGAAAAGTGTATGATCAGAACTGAATGGATCACTCTTGTCAACAACGTGCAGAGCATTACATGGATCATGCTGGGTCCAGGTCATGCTGGGATCAAAGGAAACGAAAGAGCCTATGTGTTTGCTGGTAAAGCCTTGGTGAACGGCACCGAGATAAGAAGAGACAGGATTGAATTGATTAGAGCAGTCATGGATACCCTACGAGAAGATGAGGAGGAGGCCGAATAAGATAATGTACAAATTCAGAGAATGGTAGAAATGGGAGTGACTAGAGACGATGGGAGAAAGTGCTCAGTCTCCGGAAAGATCAGAAGAACGCGTAATCAACAACTGACTGGGACACTGAGCTTATACACTTTTAGATGGCCGAAGGAACAGCAAGCAGAGCTTATTTGGGAATTCCCCCAGTGCTGTGACACTTGTTCCTAATCAAGAATCAATCAAGTGCCATGCTGAATGGGGTAGGTGATCATGTTTCTTCATAACTATCTTTTATGTTGTTAATAAGTTTAGTTGGTGACATTATTGCCAGTGACAACCCATCCAGCACCTCTGTCTTCCTATCTTTCCCCTGTTTTCCTTGTTTCTCTATGTTTTTCCTGTCTTTATCTTTCTGGTGGTTACTAAATGTTCAAGTCCTGCTTTTTCATCACATGCCCTAAAAATCCTAATTTGTAGCTACATTTCTTTTCTTTATACATCTCTGAGGACTTCTAATTAATTTTCTTTCTTATAACATTTTCATCGTTGTTCTAAAAAAAAACCATGTCAGTTGCCCCCAGGTTACTCTGAATTTTTATTTTTTTTAGCATCCATGCTTCACATCCATAAAGAAGAACTGATTTTCTTATAGGCTAACATAGCATTGAAATATGCCTTAGGGGGCATAAGCATTGATTGAGACGTTACTTAAGGGTTCAGTCCAGGGAAGGCAAGCTAGAGGTAGACAGAGATACAAGTAGGAGAGTAACATCACAAGATGAACAGGTTAGTCTAGCAGAGTGCACCACCACGACAAGAGACGGGACATTGGAGCTATGTTGCAGCCAACCTTCGTTGTTGGACAGGGCACTTATTAAAATTGTACCACTCATGCTTGACTTTACCCACTTGATTTCATTTTGCAACACTGATATTAATACTGCATCTTAGTGGTTTAGGCCTAGACATATATTTCTGTGAAACAATCATTAGGCCTACTATAGACACTAGACACTGTAGACATGGCTTTTCTCAATATAAAAAATGAAGAAATGGAAAGAGACTACATACAGAAACCGTGAGTTGTTCCTAGTCAGTGGCAAACGCCATTTGAAATAGGTCCACACTAAATAAACATTAGGTCTCTAATTAAAATATAAATAGATCACACATTTACAAGCACTGGATACGTAAACTATGAAGAATAGATCTTTTATGGTCAACATCTCGAGTCAAAGTAACCTGTAGAATCTTTAAACTGAAGCTATCAATGCATGATGATCTGAGTAATCTCTGCCCGTACTCGCCGGTACTGTCCGATTGTTGACAGAACTACAGGTCTACAACAGTTCCATGATAAAACTCTTCAAAATCAAAGTAAATCACCGCTTCGTTGTGTTATTGACCGTGTCAACACAATATTTTCACGAGTATAGTTTAGCAGAACTAGTTACGAAACTTAACGCGGTGATTTTACACTAAACTTCTCAAATATTTCGACATTTTTGGGCAAGTCAAACGATCGCACTAGTTGAACGCCATGACCTGTGATCTGGTTCCACTAACAAAGCTTAGATCTTTCACAAAACTCTTTACGATGAACTAACCATTTTTGCATGATTAAAAGTTCCCAAATATTTGCAAATATATGCTTTAAAACAATATGAGAACATTAACAACTGACTTGGAGTGTTAAGAGGTCTGGATCCATTGTGGTACACAACGATAAGCGCGAAAATAACGCGGAATGAAACTACAACTCAAGACGTGGAAAATTTCATAACAATGGCCTCTTGGCCTAACTCTGCTTCGTCTTCCTCGTGTAGTATGTCTACCTCGAAGTAATATAACTACTTGTAAATTAAATTCCGAGTTAGTCATTGTTGTGAAAGTTCACCACGACTAAATTACAACTTTTCGATCAGGCCAATCGACCGGTTAAGAAGGGTGTCGTTTCAAAGGTTTGACATGTGTCAATCTGACTAGCTAACACTGCCAGTGAAGGCCCTACCTTGTAGTCAGCAGACATTGTCAGTCATCGTCAAAATGGCGTTTCTTGGCGACTTCGACACTGCCCACTCTGTGACGTCAGGTCCCCTACGGAGAACTCTGAGGCTCTGTTAAGGATTGATTCAAATTACAGGTACGATTGTTGTTACTCGTCCATCACAAATGGTGACGAGTTGTGAAATCCACTTTTGAAATTCATTTCGTAGATGTGAACATTACTTGAAACTGAGGAAGAGCAAAAGTACAACTACAAATAGATCGATGGTTGTAGAAAACATGTTAATCAAGATGTCGAATAATATACGACAGACATTGGTGGGCTTCTGTAACACCAATAAACAGTGACCCCTCCCCAATGTGACTAGAATATCTTTTCGCTTTATACCCCTTTATGCCTTGCTGTGTCAGGGGTAGAAGAAATCTCTGGAGATGGCTTTTTTGTGCTTTATATATGTTTATTTTCATTGACTCTTTTATTTTGACTGTAAAATGTCGGAAATAATTATAAATGTTAATTATTTATCATTCACTTTAAAAAAAAAAATGGTTCCGTTTCAAATGTATACATAAAACTTAAATAGTGACATCTGATGAACGTGTGAAATTATCAATCAATCAAGTGCCATGCCGAATGGCGTAGGCGATCATGTTTCTCCACGACTCTCTGTCTCTTGTGTTGTCAATAAGCTCGGTTGGTGAACTTCTCCCGTGCTATAATCAGGACCGGATTTACGTATAAGCTAAACAAGCTATAGCTTAGGGCCCCCTTATTTTGAGGACCCCAAAAAATTATATTTGGTACTGACATATATCTGGACTTATAAAGGGCCCCCCATATCTCAGATAGCTTAGGGCCTTATCAAGTGTAAATACGGCACTGGCTATAATACTAGTCCATCTAGCAACTTCTCGCTTTATCGTCCCCTATCACTTCTCCCCTTAATCCTTCCAGTAGTTATTAAGTGTTCAAGATGTGTTCTTCGCATCTCAGCACATGCCATAGAAACCTTGACTGTCTGCCCCTAATGTTTGATATGATTTATCAAGTGAAGTAATACTTGAAGTTTAATTAAGATAAATAGTACAATAACGAAGTAGATTAAGATCAAGGTAACCTACCCCCCCCCCCCAAACCGTAGTTATATATAATGTAAACACAGCCACACAAAGTGAGCGAGCGAAGAACTGAGGGTGTGGGCGTGACTTTCGCCTGTCAGAAGACATGTTTACAGAATTAATTAGGGTTGCATTCGCTACGTTTTTCATTATTCTCTTGATCTCCTTTGTCACTATATGCATACTTGGAGTCACATGTTAAAAATAGCTAAGACTGACCAACGAAACACACGAAAGTAATCACATATGGCATCTAGGTTATGTTTACGTTTTCTGTGCACAGGTCTTCAGAGCAGTCGTAGGTCACGGTGTGGGCGTGGTAATAATGTGTGTGTTCTGAAATATTTTTCTCTATTTCTATATCTTTTGTACAAACGTCACTATCATACTGAGATGATCTCAATTGTTCAGTGGCCAAACCATATATGTTGTGTTAGCGTGGTTGAGGGTTCAAATCAGAGCACGATTTCGTATTTATAAGTTGTTTTTAAAAAAAAAAAACTAGACTTGCTGTGTTGAACATGCTAAACTTCGAACGAGAAGTTGTGTATTTTTTGGAGGTTACATGGTATTACAATATCCAAAAGAATACATTCATTTGAAATGAAGTGCTACGGAAAGATCCTACCAATATCACGGACAGAGAAAAAGAAGAACATTGGAGTTTTGAAATTACTGAAACTAAATTAAGGCTGGCTTCTAAATACCATCATAATAAGGAAGCTACAGTATTTTGGACACTTAAAGCGACATGATGATATTGAAAGGCTGATTCTAGAGGGCAGAGCGCCGGGTAGAGAAGAAGAGGAAGACCAAGTAGAAGATGGACTACCGAATCAAAGAATGTATGCATGTCTCTGACCAATGCATGCCTGCTTGCCTGAGACAGAGAGGCGTTCAGAATATCCCCGACGAAGACAATGTTTTGTAAAGAATATGTCACTCGATTAAACTCTGTATTATAGTCGGAGCTTTATAAATCTCTGAAAACATCCACTTTGTAAACAAGACGCTTTGTAGACAAGATTCGAACTTGCGACCTCTTGAGCACAACGTAAATTCTTAATTAACAACTATACCATGATCAGAGAACATTAAAATGTTTCAAGAACACAGCTCCAAAACATCCTTAAACGATTTGATTGTCTATTATCTGTCCCCAGGTGAAGGGTGGTTGATCTTGTTCACACTTGCCTTTAAGCTTAGGGGTGGGAGCTTAGGCGGCAGTTCCAAGGCCAGATGTGTCGTATGGTTGCCTTTAGTCCATATTTGTTGAAGGCTATCTTGATATTTTCTATCCACCGTATTCTTGGTCTACCTTTGCTTTTACGCCCATATATTCTTTTGTTATAGGCTTTTATTGGTATTTGGTTTGGGTTCATACTCATTAGGTGACCGAAGCATTTTACTTGCTGTCTCTCAATATGTTCAATACATGATATTATACGAGAGTACCAACTCTTTTCCTAATTTCTTAGTTTCTTATTTCATCTAGTTTGGTAATCATTGCAGCTTTTCTCAGACACTTCATTTCACATGTAACGATTTTTCTCTGCTGCGGGGCAGTTAAAGACCATGTTTGACATTGGTAGCACAGTGTTGCTATAAAAAAAGAAGACAAAGAACGGACGTAGACGAAAAGCGAGACCGTCGGCGGTAAACACCTCTGTACAGAAAGTAAACAAGTCTTCATTAGTTATATTTTTTTTGCTTAGAATCCATGGTTCACATCCATAAAGAAGTATTGTTTCTATTATATAGGCTAACATCATAGCATTGAGATTTGCCATAGGGCCTATGCATTGATTGAGACCTTACTTAATGGTACAGTCGAGGGGATGCAAGCTAGAGATACAAGTGGGAGAGTAACATCACGAGATGGACATTTTAGTCTTGCAGAGTGCACCACCAAGACAAGAGACAAGGGATGTTGGAGATCTGTTGCAGCCAACTTTCGTTGTGGACACGGCACTTACTTAATGGTGACACTCATGACCTTACCAACAAACCAACGGACATCAAATTAAACGGCAACACTCTTGAAAAAGTCAACAACTTCACATACATTGGCAGCAAGATATCAACAACAGGAGATTCATCAACAGAAATATCACACCGTATTGCACTGGCTGCTAACTCATTCAATAAACTATCAAATGTCTGGCATTCAAAAACACTAAGAAATAACACAAAACTCAAAATCTTCAACTCCTGCATAATTCCAACATTGACATATGGATGCGAAAATTTGGAAAACAACATCAAAATTAAAGCAAAAATTAAACACGTTTGAAAATAAATGTCTTAGAAGGCTACGGAACATACGTTGGTCAGACTTCAAATCAAACACAGTTGTCAGACAAGAATCAAATCAAGAATATGTATCCACCTATATTAGAAAGCGTGGCTGGAATTACATTGGACACGCGCTACGAATGGATACTGAAAGACTCCCCTGTCAAGCTTTGATGTGGTCACCAAAAGGCAAGAGAAAACGAGGAAGACCAAAAGAAACTTTACGTACAACTATTACAAGAGAACGTTTCACCATCGGTGTCAGAAACAATGAAGATATAAAGCAAATTGCAATGAAACGAGAGACATGGAAATCTATGACATCCGCCCTATTTGCCGTCTTTGGCCCTAGAGGAATAACTAACTAACTATTTATATACTTGGAATCGCATGACAAAAAGGTCGACCAACGAGATAACGGAAATAACTTACGAAAATCACTCTTTCCGATTATATTTACTTTCTGTACACAGGTCTTTACTGGTGTGGGGTCGTGACGAGAAATAACTGCATCTTTAAGCACATATTTGTTACGTATATTATGTTCTGGTCCCTGCGGACTCCCTATTCTTCTAAATACCCACATCTCAAAGACATCAATTTTGTCTTCTAATTGTTCATTTAGTGTTCATGTTTCTGAGCCATACATTAATATAGAATAGGTGTAGCATTTTAGAATTATCATTTGTAACTTGTTTGTAATTTGTTTAGATGTTACTATTCTCCTCATGTCATTGGACGTACTTTTAGCCATTCCTATTCTCCTTTTAACTTCTGTTTCACATTTGCCGTTGTAGCGAGGGATTAGTCGGGGAACTGTCCATGAAGCAGGACATGGTTCCTCGAACTCTATAGTTTTTGTCAAGAGGATTGTTGGAGTGTAATCTATACAACGTGATATCGGGAAAATTCCTCACATGTTGGATTTGTTATGAGCTCCTGTGTTATTGTAAATTGTTACAGTGAATTCTAGTGTTACAGATAGAATATTAGAATTAAGAGTAAGTAGGCGTAGATTGTGACAGAGGCGTATATGTTAGAAGTAAAATAGCAGTATATATATAACATTAATCTGTTTTATAGAAATGCAATAAATTAGTCAGGTATTTGTGTAGGTCGTCAAGAAGTGACACCTTTGATGAAATTGTTTCTGAAAGAATATAATTGTCCCAGAATATGAACTATTTTAATAGTTTGGCCAGAGAGAGAAAATGTCAAACAGAATGATGAAATTCGAGAGAATGAGAAATCTCTCCTACGAAATTTTCGTCTTAGAATGTGTCATGTGACGTATTCCTTCCAGAACGTTATCTTCCCAATGAACTCTCTGAACCTCTCTCTGTCTTGGGCGATGTGGTTTGCATTTTCTAGCGATGTATTCATATTATCTTTAATGTCGTCAGTCCATCGTCTTCTTGGTCTGCCCCTTCTCCTCTGCCCAGGTACTCTTCCCTCCATCATTTGTCTTAGAATAGAGGTAGGAAAAGTGAGAAGTTATATTCTCAAACGTTGTCACATGCTCAATGCAACCGAGCATTTGAAATATTGTGAGCGAGTATTACTCATCACCGAAGAGTTCGTTCAGTCATTAGTTAGGTTTCAGAGAGGTTGTTAGATCTCTTCAACGTGATTGGTCGTCCAGTGTTATAGAATGGTGCATTTTGGTATCTGTGCATTAACCATTAATTTGTGCATTAATTAAGGAGAGCCAAATTTGCAGAGTTGTTATTGGAAGCTTTGTCGATGGAAATTGCCATGTATTTTTATGAAGCCATACCAGAGATCCAGAATTCCTGCATTTATAAAGTCTTATTTACCGAGTGAACCCATGTGAAGGGTTACTCAATTTTCCAGCTTACTTTTCATCGCAGAGGGAGTATTTGTAGTTTATTTTCTTTAAATTTCAACGCATTTTTTATGAAGTCTTACCAGAATTCCTGCCTTTTTAAAGTCTTATTTACCGAGTGAACCTGAGTGAATGGTTACTCAATTTTCGAGTCTGTTTCGGAATGCAACCAGTCGAAGGTTTTGAATTTTGATGAGCCTGCTGTCTTTTCTTGAAGACCCAGCCAGCCAACGTTACATTGGGAGCAGTTGTTTTCGGGAGTGAGAGATGTCCCAAACTGACTAGTGTTGCTTTCAGCATTTATTCAATAGCGATTGCAGCACTCTTCGACCTTTCTAGAGAATGAGCTCTGGTACATATTTCTAGGCCACTGTGTGAACTATTGGAGTCATTTTTAATTAACACTTAGATTAGATATAGGCCTACTCATCATCATCAGGTGCCATGCCGGCTGGCGTAGGTGGTCATGACTCTGCACAGCTCTCTGTCCACAGTATTATGTATCAAGGTCGTTGTTGTTTCCCTGCCGTGCTAGGTTGTCAAACTGTCTTATATTTTCTCACGTTGTCGCCCTCTGTCTCTGTTGCCTTCAATTTTGCCTGTTGTGACTATGTTCTCAAAATCTGCCTGTCTCAAGAAGTGGCCAAAAAATAAAGAAGATTGTCTTTTTCTTATATTATCGATTAAGGTCTATTTCACATTAGACTCTTTCAACACCTCTACATTAGTTTTTCTGGCAGTCCATGGTATTCTCAGCATTCTTCTATAGAACCACATCTCTGCTGCCTCTAATTTTTCCCACTTTCCAGTTTGTTTATTGTTCAAGACTCGCACCCATATGTTAGTATAAGGGTTATATAGAACTGCAGAACTCCATTTCTCACCTCTAATGACAAGGTCATATAACACAATATATTTTTCATTTTTCTGAATGTTGTTTTTGTCTGTCCTATTCTGCTTCTTATTTCTGTGTAACTTCTTCCATCTGCTGTAATCGTATAGGCCTGCTACAGAGGAAATAAATAATATTCAAATATTATATCGACTCTTTTAATGTGGAGACGGCTTATGATCTGCATTAACTCAAATGTGCTTTGAACGAAATGTAATCATATTTTGTGGAGGTTCATTGTCCCTCACGCCAGTCGACAACACACAAATCCTCTGGAAGGAAACCGCGGAAAAAATATTTCGATAAAGTTTTGCTATTTTCAAAACTCCATAATTTGTATAACCCTGTAAGAGCCTCATCTTTTTTCGGTGAACCCCGACAGCTGTCGACATTCATCGGAAGCGACCTTCAAAAATTGCTCTTGACCTGATCTTACTTTCTTCTTTGTACAAAGCCAGTGTCAGCTTTTTACAGTATTACAACTTATGCACCTTTTAGCGAATATATCATTATTGATCTTCCGGAGACTTTATATACAGTTATCAAATTCCAATATTGCGTTTTATAACGTGCAAAGTAACGTCCTTGCTTGGAATTGTGGAGGCATTCTGACCCCTATCACTCATCTGTCACTTACCGAAGTTACGCCCATTCTAAATTTAGATTCTACCGAACTGCGCATGTCAGATAATTATCCAGTAACTAGTATCCAGAGACAGCGCTGCAAACATTTTTACACAAGGGACTTCTTCATGTGACATATTCTTTTCAGAACGTATTCACCTTTACGAATGATAGAACTTTATGTGTCAATGGATTGACATGCCATGGACAAGGACGTGTATAGACACTAACGTTTCTTGTCCAACATCTAGACTTGGTTTTATTAGAGTCATGTGCAAGTGGAAATTAAACATTACATAACTAAATTAGTTTCTGTTATTTTTCCTCCGGGAATTGCTTTTGGCATCCATACTTGGTTGGCTCTTTTCAAATTTTGACATCCACCGTGTCTTCTACTACTAATGTTTCTAGAAGATCGTGTGTCCGCTCGTACGTTCATAGGGTCCGAAACGGGAACATATAGTAGCAGTAGGCCTACTGTGATCTGCCGCGCATGTGCTAAGATACGACGAAGGTGGTGTTGGGGTGGGATTAACTGGTTCATCGCACAGAAGATTAAAATAATCTATAAACCATGTGGAAGTTGAGTGTGTCATACTAAAAGATGCAGATATTTCAGCAATGTTCTAAAATAATACAGTGCATTAAGGGAGCTTGGTTTGAAATGTAGTGTCGCTAGAAATTCTTGAGACTAACGGGAATGGAACCAGTCCTGTTCAATTCCCGTTATTCTCAAGGTCCTCTGGCTTCCTACTTATATTTACATGTCGCTAGAAAGGAACGGTTTTGTGGGCAAGAAAGAATGATGGTAAACCAACGGCGTACTCGGACAGTCAGTCAACTTGTAATGGAGGATACATTGAAGGAGAGATCTTAGCACCTATGGACTTGTCCGGAGTGCAGTGACGATGATCCAACGACTAACTAACAGCGCGTTATATTCTCCAGACTACGCTCTAGTTTGATTCTAGTTTGATACGCTCTAGCAGGACTTTGATAATAAACGCATACGAAGAACAATTTCCTTCCAGTCACTCAAAAACATTCCTCTTCTTCTTCTGTGTTCAACATGTGTGGTCATATTAAATTGTCAGACCTGTCAGGGCAAAGTTCATTGTCTTCTCCAGGACAGAGCGGTTGCTCCATAGCTTTTGCATCGAATCTGTAATCTTTGGTCAGATCCGCTGTCTCTGCTCTTTGTATGTTGCATAGTCCTGAAGTATGTGTTCAGGAATTTGGGCCCACGTGGGCATTGATCTGCGTATATTGTCCATGAGAGTATATGTGATCCAACAGTCTTCGGTGGCAATTTCCAAGGCGAAATAGTGTCGTCTGTTAGTATCTATGGATGTTAAAGACATATCTCAGTGTTTTGGCTATCATCTGTACCAAGACCCCAATAAGTGTTTCATTTTATGCAGATAGACACGTCAGAGAAGGTATGACATTGTAACACACAGAACCATATGAATCCCGTATAAGGTAGCCATAGCAACCATTAAAATAACTCTCAAAAGTGTGATCATCTATTTGAAATAAAAATTATTGCGGACATCAGCTCTCCAGTCGGGACTATGTGATAATTTTTAGGCTCGGCTTCTCGCATAGCGTAACAGATTGGGTCATCTATAAGCCTACCATAAATTAATGTGGCACACCAGATTTATAAAAGCGTTGTGCCAAGACAAGAGCGTCGACATATATAAATTAATTAGGACCCCCATTCGTTACGCTTTTGATTATTGTTAGAATTTCGGTTCGTCACTATTTCTGGTGTCGGTTTGACTATTTTTGGCATGCGATTCCAAGTATGTAAATAGTGATCAACCGAAATCCCAAAAAATATTTGAAAGACATAACTAATGGTATCCTAATATCTGTGTTAAATAACTAATTAACAGAGTAACAGAGTTAATTAACTCTGTTGGAAGGTCTTTATTGGGGACGATCATGGTTGTGCTATCCACAACACATGGTGGAGATTTTTATTATTATCCATTTGTGGGGCACTGCAAAAGTGAGAGTTCTGTTTACTGGTTTCGTGAAATTATACCCTATTCTTCACCGAACACTGCATTTACGGTTTTGCTAGTATATTCGTACACCAACTTCGACATAGAAAGTAGGAAAATGGACCCAGCCTGTTGTTTTCTAAATCTGAGATGCAGGCAGGTATAATTCAACGGAGGGTGACATGTATACTCTGATGGTTCTGTTGATGGACAAGTGCGTAGTGCTTGGATTTTGACAGCTCAGTGAGTTTATGGATGTCCATAAATTACATCAACATATGGGGGGGGGGGGGGGATGTTTGAAAAGTGTGACATTTGATGATGAGGGTAAAGGGGGATGAAAAGATGATGAAATGGATACTAACTTTTATATAACAAGTACATTCAATATCAAGTGTAACATTCTTTCCAGAACGTTGTCTTCGTCGTGGATACTCTGAACACCTGCCTGTCCCGAGCAAGCAGGCCTGCATTGGCCAGAGACGTATGCGTACATTCATCGATTTCGCTGGTTCTTCTTTCTCTTCTTGTCTCGCCTGGCACTCTGTACACCAGAATCAATCGTTCGATACAAACCGGTCGTTTTAAAGTGTCCAAAGTACTGTAGTTTCTTTCTTATGGTGATATTTTGAAGCTACCCTTCATTTAGTTTCAGTAATTTCAAAACTTCAATTTAGTTTCACTTCTCTGTCCATGATATTCGTAGGATCTTTCTGTGGCACTTCATTTCAAATGAATTTATTCTTTTGGATATTGTCTTGTTTAATGTCCAAGTCTGGCATCCATATGTTGCCACTGGGAAAACACATGATCATAAAAGGGTTAATTTAGTGTCGCTATTACAACTTTGCCATAACTTTTTCATTTGTGTTAATTTAAGTGTTGCGTTTGCAATTGCTATTCTTCTAATCTCGACAACAATCTCCGGAACTGTTAAATATATTACTTGAATCCAAACAAAGGGCCTACATATTAGTGTACATTTCCGTTTTATATTGTTCTAGACTGACACATGGCAGCAGATTCATAATTAACAGCACTTTCATAATTAACAACAATTAACAACATAAACAACATAATTAACAACACTTTCATAATTAACAACATAAACAACATAATTAACAACACTTTCATAATTAACAGCTTTTATTTAAGCTTTCTCCACACAAAGTTAAATAAATTTCACAAGTCGTGCATTTTTATGTAAACCAACTGGCTAAGGAAGGTGCTGCCGAAGACCAACCATATATACCAATCACCTACCATCAGAAGAAAAAAGGGTGGTCAAGTCAATAAGAAAGCCACAAACACCAACACAAGATGACTATCATATTATGAACAGACCAGAACAAGTTATAATTCTACGTCTCAGAACAGGACACAACCGACTCCGCAGTCACATGTATACAAAGTTCAAGATTGGCAACACAGCCATGTGTACATGTGGACAGGCAGCACAGAGTGCCAAACATATACTTCAAGAGTGTTCTGAGCATGAAACGCTGAGGCAGACATATTGGCCAGAAGAAACAACACTGGAATCAAAACTCTATGGGACACTGTATGAACTACAAAAGACAGTGAGTTTTATTAAGGAGACAGAATTACAGATATAGACATCTTTCAAGTGAGCGAAAGAAGAAGAAGAATGTAGTTCTGAAACTACTCCTGTACGTATAAGAAAGATGTATGGATATAAAAGTTAGTTTCAAAAATCGCGCCTTCGGGTGAAAAAACCTAATTCTAAAATTATTGGATATATTTCGATGAAAATTCACTTATGGAAATTAATTTGTAAAATCGTTACACGTGAATTTTTGCGATGAAGTAGCATTAGAAGGTATCTTCTTCTTCTTCTGCGTTCGTTCTCAAACTCCTGCAGATTAGCAGGATGTAGTCCGGAGAACGGAATGCGTTGTGTCATGGTTTACAGCATTGCTGCGATATCTGCGCCTTTCGGCCTGACACATCCGACTTCAGCATGGCTTTGGGTCACTGACCCTATATGGGATGAGGTAGCCAACTCCATCCCATAACCCCCTTAGTCGCCTTTTACGACTTGCATGGAAGGTAAACAGTGTTGCTATTCTTTGCTTCCCTTTCAGGCCCCGGCAACACACGGGCGATTAGAAGGTATAAAAAGAGCTTATATTTCGTAATATTTTTTTTTCTGAGAAGACCGATAGCCATATTTGAAAAGGGTCTACAGTAAAAAAAATTGCATATTTTTGCTTTTTGTACAATTATGTGTCTCTTTTCGGGGGAAAAAAACCTGCGAAAATATCACAATAGTCCTGGTTTGCATTTTTTTATGAGAAAAATTGGCGTAATGTGCGAATATTGATCATTTTAACTTTTGAACATAATGTAACAATTTTGAAGTTAAGGCGAGATTAATGACAATTGTCGTATCCATCTAACTGAAGTGTCCTAAGCAGAACATTGTTCTCTGCCATTCTGTAAGCCTCTCGGTTCCGTGCAAGCTGTCCAGCCTCTTCCAGTGTCATGTTATGAAGATTTTCAGTATCCTATCTCCATCGTAGTCTTGTCCTGATTCTTGTTCTCTTTCATATAATATTTCCCTCCATGATTAATCTTTCTAAACCTTTGTGTATTTTCATATGTCCAAAATGTGTTAGCTTGCGTTTTTCTTTAAAATTAATTTGTTAAGTTGTTTATATAATTGTGTCTGTCCTTTCTAGCGCTTCCTTTAACTTTTTTGTCTAAAAGTGCGTATGTGAGTATGTTTATTTATTAATTATTTTTTGTTGTTGTAATTACGAATATGGCGTATATGCTTTAATGGAGATCGGATCACATATGAGCACGTCATGTGTATAATGATGATTATCTGAATCTATTTCCTGTTTGCCTTCTTCTTCTTCTTTCGTTCACTTGAAACATGTCTATATCTACAATTCTGTCGCCTTAATAAAACTCACTGTTTTTTGTAGTTCATACAGTGTCATATAGAGCTTTGATTCCAGTGTTGTTTCCTCTGGCAAATATGTCTGCCTCAGCGTTTCATGCTCAGAACACTCCTGAAGTATATGTTTGGCACTCTGTGCTGCCTGTCCACATGTACACATGGCCGTGTTGCCAATCTTAAACTTTGTATACATGTAACTGTGGAGTCGGTTGTGTCCTGTTCTGAGATGTAGAATTATAACTTGTTCTGATCTGTTCATAATGTGATAATCATCTTGTGTTGATGTTTGTGGCTTTTTTATTGACTTGATCATCTGTTTTTTCTGATGGTAGGTGATTGGTATATCTGGTTGGTCTTCGGCAGCACCTTCCTTGGCCAGTTGGTCTGCTTTTTCATTTCCTGGTATTCCACAGTGAGAGGGTATCCACTGCATGGTTACCCTATACTGGTAAGACAATTCACTAAGTAGTTTTTTCAAGTCTGTTAGTTTTCCAGACTGGAGAGATTGAAGCACTGATCTTGCATCTGTCAGGAATATCACAGGCTGTAGGTCAGAGTTGGAGTTCAGCAGTTTTTTAGCTGCCACACTAATTGCCTGGATTTCTGCATCATAATTATTGCAGAATTTTCCTGTCGGTGTTCTGATTGTATCCTGTTTGCCTTCAAGCCGGATCGAAACTTATTGTGAAATAAGTAACCCGTTTACTTATTTCATTGGAACAAAACAACAGCTCACATACACATGCATATATCACACAGTGGCATTGGGTCAAAGGGCATGAGCCCATGGACCGCTGGATCAGCAACCAACCAACTTATTTGAATACTTATTACATTTTGGGCTACTTTGTTTCATTTTATCACTTCATCCCTTACTACATCATTCTTCTTCTTCTTCAGCGTTCATTCTTAAATTCCCACTGGATTTCTCTTGTAACAGGACAATGGTCCTACAAGATTTCCAGTTGGATGTCGTTCAGAGAATGGAAATGCGTTGTGTTGCCGTTTTATTTGCGCCAATGTCCCAACACATCCGTCTTCGGCATGACTACATTATTCAACATCTTCATCACTCTCATATCTAATCGTCTATGCTATGGGTGTCCTCTAATCTTATGGACCCTTCTGCATTGATCTTTATCTCTCCCTTAATATGTTTAACACCACGCTTTAATCTATTCTTCCCACCATCATCAAACCATATGTGCTTTCTTATCTTAAAGTTATATTGTTAGTTTATCTGTTTATCTGATCAGGGCCTTTTAGTAAAAACGTCGTTAGTACATTTTTTGTTTATAGTATGTAACAAGTATACATATTTCCGTTTAACTTGTTAGTTAGTCGTCGGATCATTATTACTGCAAACTGGACACGTCTATAATTGCTCCGATCTCTCATTTTTTCTTTCTTTCTTTCTCTCTCTCTCTCTCTCTCTCTCTCGGGTGTATCCGCATTACACTTCTGATGATGATGGTGTTACTCCTTCGCAAGCAAAGATGAGCATGGCATAAAAAACAATAAATGCGATGAAAAAAAAATAAATTAGAATTGCTAATTGTCTAATTTGGTTTGTGAGTTCGTAAGTGTCCGATTCGTTCACGGAAAGTTCTACAGCAGTACTTGCAGGAGTGCTGAGGGTTCGGGGTTGGAGAATTTTCACAATTGTCCTTCCGCTTCTTGCGCTTGTAGATTGCCCGCAGTGTTCTTTCTTTTTCAAATTTCGTGAACAGTGATCTGGGTGTGCCATGTTGAGCATCAAGTGCTGTAGTCTCCCAGGAATTACACTTCTACCGACAGTACCGATCCTCTGCTGGTTGGCCATCATACTTTTACGTCCTTCAAAATTATCACTTTTAGCAACACCGTATTTCAAACTCCGATCTTTAATCATGGACATTGAAAAGGAATCATCATCCACACTAGTCTCACTCTCGCGTGATATATCTCTTACGGAGTTCAAAACGTCAGCTCGATCCAAAGCCCCATCGCCATGTGCCACAATCGCGCCATTTGTCACAGTTGATCTACTCTTTCATTGCCTCGAACACCCACGTGTCCTGACAGGAAAATAAATGTAGCTACTTTCAATCTCGCCTTTCTCAAGACCTAAATCCACTGTTCGCTAACGAGATCCATTTGAACCTTCCTAATCATACTCATAGAATCACTCAAGATGCAGACCCGTGGCACCTTCTACCCATTCAAATGCCCTGGTTACCGCCACAATCTCCGTGGCCATGCTACTCGCAGTTACTGCAAAGGCCACACTTTCCTCTCTGATCCGCACTGAGCTGTGAAGGCCCAAGCACTGTGAACAGGTCTAATCACAGATCCATCAGTGTATATAATCACATCAAAATGAACACAAATAGGCGTGTTACCAAAATTTACATTTGTCCTGTGTTACTCCAGCCACCCATTTCCTATTTAGGGTCGTTACCCGACACTGGAAAATTTATCCCTATATAATCACATCCCCCTCTTTGACATTCTCACTGACTAAAGCCTGCACCTCATTCTCCACAGATTTGGGACACCATTTTCTGCATTCCCTGGTGTTATTACTACTCTCAAACAAGTTTCGAAATCTGTGGTTTTAAACCAAGGCTTCATGGATTAGAAATTAATATTTTAAAACACTATATCCAAACCATGTTTTTCACTAATGTTGTCACTATCACACACTGATCAAAATGGCCGTGTTCCGGCTTGATCCTTGTGGAATATTTTGTGTTTTGATTACTTACTTGGCAGTATTTTACGCAGATTATGTCATAGTTAGACATCTTGTGATACCGTCGATGACTGAATCGTAAGTATGAAGAGTGACATACCCATCTAACATAATTTATGTATTTTCTTACAAGACGGGCTTGCTTACTTACTTACACTTACCACTTGTTATTGAATTTTAAAAAAAATCTGGTAAAAATACTTTTTATTTTAGATTTTGACTTAGTCTAGTCACTTTAGACTTAGATCCGTTTTGACTTTGTTTACTTTACGTTTTACAAACTTTTTGAGTTTTCTCAATAAGTTCTTCCTAGTGTGAATAAGAATAATAAGATGTGAGGTAGTAACTTAACCTTTAGCAAGCCAGATTAAAAAATACGAAACGTCTCCCTGCCACCGGATTCTTTTTTGAAAATTTGCATTATTGATGGTGACTGTTTTGAAAATTTGATAATTTTGTGGTTGTTAGAGATATTTAAATAATATTTGCACATATAAATAAAGAATTGAATTATGCGTATATTGGTGTAATTTATGTACGTGTGTGTGTGATACCAGACGTATGAGAAAGTGGTAAAGACGTTTTTCACAAAAAACATATATTTTATAACAAATAAAGAAGACAAAAATAAGAAAAAAAATAACTTACCTTACATATCGAATTCCTTGGCAACACTGTAAACTACGAGTAAATCACGCAAATCTGTTGTATTTATGTTCTTTCACTGCGAAATTATCAAAATATAGCCGGGGGAACTGTATAAAACATTTAGATTTGCAGTAAAATCGTTCTTTGAGCTTAGGCCTAGAGTTATTTTTTCTGCCACTTCAAAATATTCGATATAAAACGTACAAGTCCCCAAACCAACACGGCATTCTGTATATTCACTGCTGTGAAACTAAATAACCTAATAATCCATGATTCAAGCCACGATTCAATGTTATTTTATTCGAAATACGATGAAATAAAGGTCTATAAAACCGATCCATCATCATGGCATCGTACCGGTGTACAGATGTTGTCAGATTAATTGCTCTTAAACTTTTACGAATAGCTAGCCATTTTAAAAAACGATCATTTTGGAAGTGGGGGATGTACCGGCTTCGATTGCGCATGTCCCCAGCTATGTGCACGGACTGTGGTATGTGTAAATCTCACGATATTATCGTTGGGTGGGCCGGGCCGCCAAAAGCGCGCGTGGCCATTTTGTTTCTCGGTGGCCGGGATTGATATAGGCTTGGTGAAGGTTAATAGCTAGTGTCATTTAATATAATATTATATATAATTATCTGAGAGTTTAGAATGACTAAGAGTAAGATAAAGAAGACGTGACTAGCTTAGTTTGCGTTGAAGTGATGGCACAGACGTGACATCACTTCACTATTTCAATTTTTGCAGAATATAAATTATGTGCATAGACTTTATGGAGGCCTAGAGGTCATATGGATGTGAAAGTTAGAAAAGAAATCTACCGCATTAATGGATAAGAAGTTAGTTGCCTTCAAGAATAGATGCCTCAGGAAAATCACAAAAAATTATAATTGGAAAAACTTCAAATCAAACGATATATTAAGAGAGGAGATAAACAAGAATATGTGATGAACATCATCAGAAAACTTCACTGGACATACATCGGCCACATACTTAGAATGAAGGAAGACAGAATTCCACGATAAGTCTTCATGTGGACACCAGACGGGAAAAGAAAACAGGGAAGACCAAAAACAACGCTCAGAAGAACATTTATGAATGAATTAAAATCAATAGGCATAAATGCAAAAGACCTGCAATCCATAGCAACTGACTAACAAGCATGGAGAACTATGACATCCGCCGTATGTGCCAAACATGGCAAAAGAGGAACTGACTGATTGAGAGGTCATAGGCCTATTCCAATTCATTCCCTAATAAGTCATCCGCAGGTTTCACTTTTTAGTGTATTCTTACACCTAGATATCCATCTTCAAAGTGAGTTCATCACCATCAAATCGTGACCAACTACAATACTCTAAGGCCTAATTGCAAAAAGTAAACAAGCCTTCATTCACAACGTTTTTGATTATTGTCTGCCTATTCGGCTATTCGTTGGACACTATTTATATAATTTGAGTCGCCCACCAAAAATAACTAAGGTCGACAAATGAAATTCATGGCAATAATCACAATCGGCCTTCTAAGTCATCTCATTCCACGGTTCACAAACGTATAACCCTTCAGGGTCGTAGGGGTGTCAGTCTGGAAACAACAACAAAAATTATGCCATGCCTCTCTGTTATCAGTTCTTTTGTCTAAATGCGGAGAATTTTAATACTGTCCAGTCTTGAATATTATCAATCCATACTTTCTTCTGACCTTCTCTTCTTTTTCTACACTCAACTGTTCCCTACAAGATAATTTTGGAAAGAAAATCGTGCATTACGTGGCCAGACCATACAAGTTTGCGATGCCTCACCACTGCCATGAGGTGTTCTTGTTGGCTTTCAAGAGTATTTATTTTGTTTCTCATGTATATGTTGGTTTTATGTTCTGTATAATGAACACGCAATATTCATCTGTCTTCTTTTGTGTTCAGCATCTTTAGTCATGTTATATTGTCAGGGTGAAGTTCACTGTCTTCTACAGGTCAGATATTATATTGTCAGGGTGAAGTTCACTGTCTTCTACAGGTCAGATGTTATATTGTCAGGGTGAAGTTCACTGTCTTCTACAGGTCAGATATTATATTGTCAGGGTGAAGTTCACTGTCTTCTACAGGTCAGATATTATATTGTCAGGGTGAAGTTCACTGTCTTCTATAGGTCAGATATTATATTGTCAGGGTGAAGTTCACTGTCTTCTACAGGTCAGATGTTATATTGTCAGGGTGAAGTTCACTGTCTTCTACAGGTCAGATATTATATTGTCAGGGTGAAGTTCACTGTCTTCTACAGGTCAGATATTATATTGTCAGGGTGAAGTTCACTGTCTTCTACAGGTCAGATATTATATTGTCAGGGTGAAGTTCACTGTCTTCTACAGGTAGATATTATATTGTTAGGGAGAAGTCTACTGTCTTCTACAGGTCAGATGTTATATTGTCAGGGAGAAGTCCACTGTCTTCTACAGGTCAGATGTTATATTGTCAGGGAGAAGTCTACTGTCTTCTACAGGTCAGATGTTATATTGTCAGGGAGAAGTCCACTGTCTTCTACAGGTCATAGCGGATGCTGTAATTCAGAAGTGAATTGAAAACATATGATTACATAGGCCTAGGCAATAGAATGATAATGTATGAACGTTTGGTCAAAAGGCATGAGTCCATGGCTTATTGGATAAGCAACAAACCAAACAACCATAAACATATGTATTATACTGGTTGCTGATCCAGCGGTCCATGGGCTCAAAGCAATTAGTGAATATTGACAAATATGTATATGTTACATAGGGGGTGGGGGACAGCAGAATTTTTGAAATACTTATGTGGGGCATGGTGAAAAAAAGGTTTCTGAAACACTGGTCTATAGCAACTTGTGACTACTACTGGAGAATACAGTCTGTATTGGCACGACTCCTGAAGAAGAATGTTTAATATTTAATGAATTCTATATCATATTGTGACTGTTACTAAAGAATTAGGTTGATATCTGCTGGTGACTCCTATAGGAAAATGTGGTCTATATCGTTATGTGACTCCTACTATAGAATGAGCTTTATATCAGTGCGTCACTCCTACTATAGAATTATGAGGACAAAAAAGAAAGTTTAAAAAAATGGTCAGTTATTTCTTCATCTTCAGCGTTAAATCTCTAACTCCCGCTGGATCTCTCTTGTAGCAGGACCATGATCCTACTAGATTTCCAGCAGGATGTGGTCCAGAGAATGAAAATGCGTTGTTATTTGCGCCAATGGGCAGATACATCTGTCTTTGGCAAAGGTAAGTTATTTAAGTTATTTATTATTATGAAATATTTTTGAAAAGATTAAGTCCCTTGTAAAGTGAATTAACCCATAGCATTTATTAATGCCGTAGGGGTGTGAGATGTTAGCGATCTCACATTTCACAGGCTCTGCAAATGAGGACGGTAGCCATCTCCTCTCCCTCGCAGTCTTTACTTCCCGGATTAATCCGGTACCCATTTAAGGCTGGGTCGACCTGGGAGCCGTTGCGATCTGAAAACATTTCTGCCACAACTGGGGAATGAACCCAGGACCACTCATATGCGAAGCCAGTGCGCTAACCACTGCGCTAACGCGGCTCCCAAGTCCCTTGTATAGATCACTGACTATTTTATTTATTATCACTAACAGATTATGGGGAGCATTCTGTGCTGTGACTTTCAACACTATAGTTTTTCTGTTAACTGTGTCACATCTGAGGGCTGTGTTGTCGGATCCAGGAATAGTACCCATTCCAAAAACTAGCATGGACTTTTCAGATATCCATTCTGAAACATCGAAGCGGAAAACGGTTTGTGAGTTTATAACGATTAAATGAAATGACTATCATTTGTGATGTACTTTCTGTCATGATATTCCTAGGAGATAGTTTGATAGGATTATCAGAAACATGACTTAATTGTGTAAGAGCCATATACAAAGATAGTGAAAGTGCAGCTAGAACAAGTGCAGGACTTACAAAGTGATTTTCAGTAACATTGGGAGTTAGGCAGGGATGTGTCTTATCACCATTGTTTATTATTTATATGAATAATATTACCAAAACAGTAAAAATACCACCAGACGCTTATCATCCAAATGACCTCGCTGAGTTACTCTTTGCTGATGATCAGTGTTTACTTCACAGTTCAAGTGAAGAACTGCAAGATTACATAAACCTACTCAACGAAAGCTGTCTCAATCACAGCATGAAGACCCATCATAGGAAAAAAAACAGAAGTAATGTCTATAGTCAAATTTGACCAGCTGTCCACATCATATGGTGCAGAAGTCACTCTCCAATGGATACCTGGCCATACCGGAGTCCTTGGAAACGAAATGGCTGATAAATAAGAGAGGTGCTGCTACCCCCAGTTTTCCCCAAAAATCTCCCTATAAACATGCAAATAAGTCCTAAAAAACAACTACAGACAAGAATGGTTACAACAGTGGTCCAGCTCAAAGACTGGACGCTCACTATACGAACACCAACAGAAACCCAACCTAATGGATCCTCTGAAACAACTCAAGCGAGCAAACCGGAGTCTCACATTCCAACGAAGAACAGGCCACTCCCCATTAATAAACACCTGAACAGAATAAACCAATTACACGAACCAAATTGCAGACACTGCAACGCACAAGAAGAGACTGTTGAGCACCTACTACTGCAGTGCCCAAAACTAACAGACATCCGACAAGAACTATTACCACCACTTCCAGCTATACACAACACACTCTACACAACTGCACCACAGCTGAGGAAAACCTGTGCATTCGCCAGAAGGGCTACGGGCTGTCAAGAGCTTCCTGCTCACAGCAAAAGGGATTGAATCATCATCATCATAGTCAGAGATCAGGAATGCAAAACCGTGAACAATAACTGCAGGACTTCCCAACATACACAGAGCAGAGACATTGAGTCTAGCCATACTCTAACGGTCAATAATTGACCGCTCTGACCAGGAGAAAACTAGACTTTGGCCTGTTCACAGAATGGACAATCCAGCATTGCAACAGATCAGATCACAGAAGACAATTTGTTTTTGTGTGTGAGGTTTTGAAGTTATCTATATTCCATTTACTAATTAATGAACATGGCTGGAAATGATTTTCTCCGAAATTAAACTGTTAGATTGCAGAGATTTTTCTCATGCAACATTCAACTCTCAATGATGGTAAAATATTGCTATTATTTAGTTTATAGATGCTATGGATTTTGCAAATAGTTTTAAAAGTTGCATGCCAAAAATCTCTATTCTAATAGGTAGTTTTAGAGAAAATCACTTGCAACCATTTTTATGAATTAGTAAGAGGACTATAGTGCAAGGGTGGGTCGGAATGACATTGTTGTTGGCTGTAGAGATGAATAGGTGATTAGCAGTAATTTGTCTCCCAGTGGAGAACTGCCAGAAGTCTATGTTAATTGTATGTCATATGTTTTTAACATGTTCACCAACAGAATGACGGATGGACGGTGTGTATGAAGTGTGAAACATATCGTCCACCCAGGGCTCACCACTGTAGAGTGTGTCGCAGGTGTGTGAGGCGCATGGACCACCACTGTCCATGGTAGGTAATTCTTACCTTCTGTGACAATTACTGTCTTCGTCTTCTTCTGCGTTCACTCTCTGCGATTTCTGCTGGTAAGTGTGGAAGTATACGTTATACTGCTGGTTTAAAGTGAAGCTGCATTATTTGTGCCTTCCGGCCCAGCACATCTATTTTGGCATGAATGATTATATTGAATGATTATGTATCCAGTCTTGTATTGGTCATGCATCAAGCCGTCTACGAAACGTAAGAGAATTAAAGGATTACGAATTTCATCCATAAGACATCGGTGAGTAAAAAATTCTAGAAATAAGATAAGCAGATGACACAGTCCTCCATATTACACATCCTGAGGGACTGAAACAGTTATCATAACAACAAAGAAATACAACGAGGTCCAAAATCTGTATCTGAATACACAGAAAACAAAACTTATGACAACAGATAAAACGCAGATGAAACCGATAATCAAAATATACAATATAGAACTAGAATGTGAAAACAAATTTGAATATCTGGGAGCAGATATAAACAGTTCCGGAGATTGTTCATTCGAAATTAGACGAAGACTCACAATTGCAACACTCTAATTAACACAAATGAGAAAACTGTGGCAAAATAGTAATAACGACACTAAAGTAACCCTTTTAAGATCATCTGTTTTTCCAGTGACAACATATGGATACAAGACTTGGATTTTAAACAAGACAATATCCAAACGAATAAATTCATTTGAAATGAAGTGTTACAGAAAGCTCCTACGAATATCATAGTCAGAGAAAAAGAACTTTGAAGTTACTGCAACTAAAGAAGGGTGGCTTCTAAACACCATCATGTATTGGTTGATAACTTTTATTCACCGTTGTCCACTATTGACCACACAGTCCATATTGCTGCATGTCTTCAGTGTAGCTAATAATAGTAACAATAACAAAACCCATAACAAATCAGGTGCGTAGGGATGTCACATTGAGACACTTGGAGTAGAAAGATCTCCACGCATCGCTATCCTCTATCATCCTGATGAGTTCGGAAACATCACACCCTGTCCAGTCCTTGATGTTATACATCCATATCTTCATTTTCTTCCATGATGCACCGTACAATGTGGCTAATACTGTCCTTTAAATGTAATGTCAAGGCTAATATTGTCTATCTTATCTCCCCTGATGTTGTCTATCTTATCTCCCCTGATGTTGTCTATCTTATCTCCCCTGATGTTGTCTATCTTGTCTCTCCTGATGTTGTCTCCCTTGTCTCTCCTAATGTTGTCTATCTTATCTCCCCTGATGTTGTCTATCTTATCTCCCCTGATGTTGTCTATCTTGTCTCTCCTGATGTTGTCTCCCTTGTCTCTCCTAATGTCTATCTTATCTCCCCTAATGTTGTCTATCTTATCTCCCCTGATGTTGTCTATCTTGTCTCTCCTGATGTTGTCTCCCTTGTCTCTCCTAATGTTGTCTATCTTATCTCCCCTAATGTTGTCTATCTTATCTTCCCTAATGTTGTATATCTTGTCTCCCTAATGTTGTCTATCGTGTCTCTTCAATGTTGTCTATCTCATCTCCCCATATATTTCTGATCTTGTCTCCCCTAATTTTGTCTATCTGATCTCCTCTAATGTTGTCCATCCAGTCTCCCCTAAATTTGTCTATCATCTCTCTCCTGTTATCCATATTGTCTCCCCTGATGTTTTATATCTTATCTCCTCTAATGTTTTCTATCTTATCTCCCCTAATGTTGTCTATCTTATCTCCCCTAATGTTTCTATCTGATCTCCCCTAATGTTGTCTATCTTATCTCCCCTAATGTTGTCTATCTTATCTCCCCTAATGTTTTCTATCTGATCTCCCCTAATGTTGTCTATCTTATCTCCCCTAATGTTGTCTATCTTATCTCCCCTAATGTTGTCTAGTCTATCTGATCTCCTCTAATGTTGTCTTATCTGATGTCCCCTAATGTTGTCTATCTGATCTCCTCTAATGTTGTCTATCTGATCTCCTCTAATGTTGTCTTATCTGATCTCCCCTAGGATAAATAACTGTGTGGGAGAGTATAATCAGAGATACTTTATTCAGTTTCTCTTCTATGTAGGTAAGTACATCTTAGTGATTACATCGCTTTATGTGCATGAGTACATCTTGTCTATGTGAGTGAGTACATCGCTTTATGTGCACGAGTACATCTTGTCTATGTGAGTGAGTGAGTACATTTTATGTGCATGCGTAGATCTTGTTTATGTAAGAGTACATCACTTTATGTGAATAAGTACATCTCGTCTGTTTGAGTTAGTACATTGCTTTATGTGAATAAGTACATCTCGTCTGTTTGAGTTAGTACATTGCTTTATGTGAATAAGTACATCTCGTCTGTTTGAGTTAGTACATTGCTTTATGTGAATAAGTACATCTCGTCTGTTTGAGTTAGTACATTGCTTTATGTGAATAAGTACATTCGTCTGTTTGAGTTAGTACATTGCTTTATGTGAATAAGTACATCTCGTCTGTTTGAGTTAGTACATTGCTTTATGTGAATAAGTACATCTCGTCTGTTTGAGTTAGTACATCACTTTATGTGAATAAGTACATCTCGTCTGTTTGAGTTAGTACATCACTTTATGTGCATGAGTACATCTCGTCTGTTTGAGTTAGTACATCACTTTATGTGCATGAGTACATCTCGTCTGTTTGAGTTAGTACATCACTTTATGTGAATAAGTACATCTCGTCTGTTTGAGTTAGTACATCACTTTATGTGCATGAGTACATCTCGTCTGTTTGAGTTAGTACATTGCTTTATGTGCATGAGCACTTCTATTTATATTACAGGTTGACTGAAGGCGCAGTTGCGCCAGGCAAGAAATCACGACCTGGGTTGTAATAATTCGTTTTCTTTCTGAGCATAGTTTCATACCTGGCACGTTGTAACCTGGGCACAGTAAACAAAATCATTACCAACTATACTGCAGCAATCCTCAACCAATACTGTCTGTGCTGGTCTGATGAGGAACTTATGAAAAAATTTTAAAAACTTGAGTGCAGCAAGAACTAAAGAAGTGGAGTAGTAGATCGATAGGACGTACATGAAGAAATCTAATGGAAATATTGTAAAACATGCATTGTTCTGGAACCCACAGGAAAAGAGGAAAACATAATATATAGTATAGCCAGAGGAAATAATTATTTGCAGAGACACAGATAGGAAGGACTGGGAGCAATATCTAAAGATAGGACATAATGGAGGAGTTATGTTGAAAAGTATGCTCCACAGGGAGCTGAAAGGTGTATAGATGGATGAATGGGTGGAGAGATATGATGGATAAGATAGATAGATAAGGCAGATTGGTAGGTAGACAGGCAGGCAAATAGACAGACAAATTGGTAAGTAGGCAGGTAGATATTAACCATTAGCACTTTGTGTTTACAGTTATGTAATTTCTCTCCTGCCTCTGAATTAGTTTTTGGAAATGTTACATATTGTTAGTGGCTAGTTTGAAATGTGATAACTTTTTTGTTGTTAGAGATATTTAAATAATATTTGCACATATAAATAAAAAAAATGAATTCTGCATTTATTGGTGTGCATTTTGTTTGTGTGTGTGTGATACGAGAAAGTGATAAAGACAGGTCTAGACCTATTGTATTTTTGGTTGCTCGAAATCTGTTGAATATTATATATTTTACATAATGAAAACCTTGTGGAACCTCATGGTATTTTATTTAATCTATTTAAAGAAATTACCTCTCAAGATTTCCAATTTAGAATCACAATCAATAATGATTTCACTGAATAACGATAGAACAAACGTATATAAAACCCGATTCACTGTCTTGTCGCTTTGCCTCTATGCGGATGGCTATAGATTGTTCGGATTTCAAAATCATAATCAAACGACACCTCCTGTCGCCATAGTAGGAACAGAAACAGGAAGTTAAATAATATATCTAGAGTTGCCATAAAATTTTCAGAAAACAATTACGTCTGGCTTTTTCTTTTTGCAATTCACGTTTCACATGCTGGGTGACAGATTTCACCTTCAGGATTAAAAAATTTGGGCTAAATGTGTCGCCCAGAGGGTGCTAAAGGTTAAAGCAGGTACATAAGTACCAGATCCTGGTATGTTCTTGGGTTCATTTATTTATATGTCATGTTCTAACTATGCTTGCTTTCATCGTCTTCCAGGCCTGGCCAGTGTGTTTGCCATCAGTTTGGTTATTGTTTCCTGGGTCACAGAAACCAAAGTTGGCAAAGAAATCAAACATGTGAAACTGTGAGTAGAAAAACACATTTTATTTGAACATTGTGAATTTTCACTAGTTCTGAAACTTCTGCAATTTAGCAGGGAGTAATTAGGATAACGGAATAATTTTTATCATGGTTTACAGCTTCGCTGCGATATAATCTGAATCTTTTGACCCAATATATGTGACTTCAGCAGTCTGTTTTATCAGAGTAATTGTGTAATGTAAGTGGAATCTATTTTATCAGGACAATGTGGCTGCGAAGGGTATCGCATTGCTCTCGTGCAGACCGAGGGTTAGCAGATAACCAATATCCTAAAAGTACCTCCTCGTGGTGCACCATGGAAACAGAAATACAGCTGCTCTTGCTGTGTTCCTGGCCAACACTTTAGGCTTTTGTCCATGGACATGGAGGCTGTAGATAGAATGACAATTGCCTTCAAAGAGACAAGCAATACCTCCGAGACCTCTATGCCAACACACCTATCAGCATTGTTGGCACACAGTGATGCACAGTGACACACATCTGCATTTTGTTTTGGTCAGCCAAAAATGCAGAAACATTGGAGGGGCTGTCAATATCCCGATAGGGGTAGACATCACTAAGAAATGGAGATCTTAAGAGTACACATTGAATCTGGAAATAGCAACATGCATGAGAGGGCAGCGATGTGTATGTGAAAATGATATAGTGGCAACGAAGCTACAATTGTCCAGCATGAGACCGACTGGCGGAAGTGCTGTTCATGCTCAAGAGCACACAGAAACCCACGTCCCACCACAATTGACCCCACTCAAAGTAGATGCCATGACTCAGGTAATGGATACATCAACTTGATCATGCACAAATGAGTATGGAAAAAAAAACTTTGGATACAACTCCCCATTGCACACAGGGAAAACATTGAACAAATGTTGGGGAGCATATTGTTCAAAACTTCTTCCCGAAGCAGTGTTGAGACTCGGACTCTGGACGATGTGGGCAACGTAGATGAGAAACAAGTCCTTGTCTTCGAGGACATCACAAACAGTCTAACTTGACTGTCGCCATGGCTCATACATCAGTACCCAAGGGCATATACTTTCGGTGATAAACGCATTGTCAGAGAGTCAAAACACAAGATGAGCCTGATGTATTGGAAGGGCATCACAGAAGGATGAGGAGTGCGTGAGAAATGCACAGATCAAATCTCAGGCTCTAGACGTTTTTAGCAAAACGACACCTCGTATAGGAAGATTAATTAACCCTGATTCTAATTAAACTTTCGCTGTTGCTCAATACGGCTCATACAAAAGAAATTAGGTCAGAGACCTAGGAACATGAAGGGTGGTAATGGAGTCTTTCTACGTGAGAAATAGCTCACTGGTTGTGAAGTGCCTCGTCGAAGGAAAGTCACAATGAGTGATCCAGGCAAACTATCAACTTATCTCGTGACATAAACCCCCTCTGAGTAGAAGGCTCCTCCAATAAGCCATATATATATATTTCGCCACTCACGCACAAATATATTTATTGTGTACAATTTTGAGTCATTGGTTAAAGAGCAGAGGGCAGATCTAGCTAGAGGATACAGATTTAAGGCAATAGCTATGGGGCAGCTGCTCTGAAGACAGACAATGGACTTCACCCTGTCAACAGGCCTGATAATATAACATGATCGCAGATGCTTAATGTAGAAGAATGTATCATTGGCTGAAAGTTATTCAGTAAAATCAGTTTTCATACTGACACTAGGAAAAAAAGGAAGACATGTATATATCTGAAACTAAATGTAATAACAGTGTGAAAGACTTAACTTTGTACTCCCCACGTTAACGTCTGTACAACATGAAAGTGACCATTTAGAGGGGTGTTAAACATTGATAACATTTACCTTGTTTAAAACTAATGTCACTGATCTGGCAGAATGGCATTCATTGACACATGCATCAGTCAGGAATGTGAATTCATGTGATGACAATCTGCCACAGTTTATCACATGATGCTCTACATTTCGCTTTAATTAACACCCCTCTTATAGGTAATATCCATGTAGTGTAGGTGTTGACATGGAAAGTACTCTAGATTCAATTATCTTGTTTGTGTATTGTCAAAAGTTAATGTTTTTATTGGTTTTTCTTGCAGGATTCATTCTATTATTCTCGTGATAGAGAGCATTTTATTTGGTCTGTTTGTCATCGCTATCGGCTGCGACCAGGTAATCAGAACCTGTGGTTAAAAATATGCATAAAGTCATTTAAAGAACATCTTAATATATAATTCTTCTTATTTTGTTCACCTGCAACATGCTTATATCTGAAGTGTTGTCCCTTTATAAGCTAGATTGTTCACCTGGAACTTGCTTATATCTGAAGTGTTGTCCCTTCTATAAGCTAGATTGTGTTTTTTACCTGGTACAGGTGTCCGTAGAGTTTTTCTTCCACTGTTGTTTCTCTGGGCCAGTGATAACATAATAATAATAATATATAACAACTGACATTCTTTCCATAATGTCTTCATCATGGATACTCTGAATCCCTCTCTGTCCCAGATAAGCAGGGCTACATTGGCCAGAGACATGTTCATAGATTCTTCGATGTTGGTGGTCCATTGTTTTCCTGGTCTTCTCCTCTTCCCTGACTCTGCCCTCCACAATCAGCCTTCTGATACAATCATGTCTCTTTGTCATATGACAAAGAACATTGTCTTCCCAATGAACTCCCTGAACCCTTCTCTGTCTTGAGTCTTGCGATGTGCATTTTCCAACGATGTATTCATTTTATCTTTAATGTCACCAGTCCATCATCTTTCTCCCAGGTACTCTGCCCTCCATTATTTGTCTTTTTAAACTGTTGTCTCCTTATATGACCAAACATGCGTAGTTTTCTTTGTGCGATTGTATTTAACCATCAATCTCCATATGTTTTTCAACCGTGTTATTTTACAATATGCCATTGCCAATCTCTTCCTTATTTCTGCCATGCAGTCTCCTGCACTGTTGATGTTTGCTCCTAAATATTCAAATTTATCCACACATTGTATGTTGGTATTGTCTATTCTGATTTTTGGTTGTTATATCTTTTGACATAATTTTGGTTTTTTTGCGCAGTTAAATATAAGTTCATGTCGATTTAAGTGTCCAAAATACTGCAGCTTCCTTCTTCTTATGGTATTTAGAAGCCACCTTTTATTTAGTTTCAGTAATTTCCATGTTCTTTTTTTTTCTGTCCATGATATTCGTAGGATCTTTCTGTAGTGCTTCACTTCAAATGAATAATAACATTTCAAATTATAATTCTTCTTCTGCGTTCGCTCTCATATAACCACAACGAATATGTCATGTGATTTCCGCCGGAGAGCGTGAAGTACGTCGTGCTGCAAGTTCCACAGTAGAACTTTGATTATTTGCACCCCGGTTGGCCACTTGTGGTCAGGACGTCCGAGGTCCAGCACATCCGTTTTCGTCATTCCTTTATTTCGGGTTTGGTCCCTAGTCCGTGACAGCCTCTTTCGCAAAGACACCTGTCGAGCGCATCTATCTGGCACGAGGTGCTCCTCCGTCTGTGAATCCATCTCATGCATTTGGACGAACTCTGCCTGTGTCCATCGGGTACTGAACCGTTTCTCATTCGCGAGCCTGGTTCCGTATGAGAAAGACCTCGCCAGAAGAGTTGGACCCTGGCTCATTCGCCCTCCTACCCGAGGTGCCGTTCACAAACATCGTGAATCCCTCGCACTAGTTTGAGACTTACACCACGCATTTGAGAGCAAGGCGTTCTCGAGCTGAGCGACCTTGTCCCAATAGCGCCTGAGCCCATCAGGTACTGAACCCTTTCTCTCTGCAAGTGTATTTCCGGTATAGTAAAGCTTGACAGTAGAGTTGGGCCAGGGCTAAAATCATTGTCCCTTTTCTGCCTGAGCCCATCAGGTACTGAACCCTTTCTCTCTGCAAGTGCAGTTCCAGTATAGGAAATCTTGACAGTAGAGTTGGGCCAGGACTGCCATTGTTGTCCCTTTCTTGCCTAAGCCCATCGTGTACGACACCCTTTCTCTTCGCGAGCATATTTCCGGTTTAGGAAGGCTCGACATTAGAGTTGGGTTAGGTCTTCTTGCTTTTCCAAACACCCACGATTGGGTCTGTGTCTCTGCCTTTAAGGAGTACATGTAACTAGAAGCTCGTCTCAAGCTAACAGAGCTTGTAGTTCCCCTTTCCTAGGAACTTTTTACTTTTCATTTGCAGTTCGTGCTGCCCTCTGGCGCTTTTCTGCCCTTTCATTGTGTCATTGTACTCATTATGACATATATTTGTTTCTCGCCATGCATCCACCGTTTCGTGCCTTTTACATTGGCCGCCCCTCAATGTTCTGACTGGGATAGCCGGCGTCACTGTATGTCGACAGTGTCGCTGTATGTGGTGATGCAAGTGGTGTCTGAGATATTGTCTGTCTCCTTTGCAGTCAAATCTCTTTCCATCTGCTTCCTCCACATTCTCGGACACATTCCCCAAATGATTTGGCCAGAATCAGCTCGAGCTGCTGTATTTCTGTTACCAGGGTGCACCACGAGGAGGTACATTTGGGATCTTGGTTATCTGCTAACCCTGGGTCCGCCTAGAGCAATGCGTTCCCTTTGCACCCCAAATTATAATAATAATAGTAATAGTAGTCTTTCTTTTGTTCGCAAGTTGGTGTCTACACTTCAGACGTCTTATAGATAAATGGCACAATCCCAGATCAAGTGCCTACCGTCATATATTTCTGTTGATTATTTCTCTTGGCTATGTTTGTCAGACAATGGATTTTTATATATTTACCATAACAATAACTCACAACTCACCTAACCACTCATACAGCCGTCCTAAATAAATAAATATTCAAATGAATAAACATGGGTAAACAAATTTATAAACATAGGGAAATAATCAAATGAAAAATATAATGGTAGGCCCCTGATCGGACCAATAAATGGGATTGGACCAATAACTCTACCATTGTCTGGAGTTGATATTGTGACAAGAACATTCCCTTGCGATGGTGAAGTGTTGCAAATTTGTGTAGTTTGGATATGCATTAAGGCATTATTCCATTTCCAAAATTATCCTGCAGAGAAAAATGTTCTTGTATAGTTTGTAGATTATCGTTGCTGATTCTTGGTAAGAGAAAGTGGTCTAGTAAAGGTTATAGTATTAGACCACAAAACGATGAAAACTAGCATGATTCGGACATGTATGCAGGCACGATTCCTTGTCAAAAACAATACTGCAGGGAACTGTCGAGGGTGGAAGAAGCAGAGGAGGACAAATAAAGACATGGACAGACAACATCAAGGAATGGACAGGGCTAGGTATTTCCACACTCATCCGCATCGCTGAGGATAGAATTCGCTGGAGGACTCTGTGTGCTAAAGCATCCAATGTGGTACCCCTACGACCCTGAAGGGTTATGGGTTTATTGATTGATTGATAGTATTAGTAAATATTTCTTGGACGTGAAAGTGGAACAAAGAATAGTGACGCTGTTACCTACCACATATGACGTAAGAATAAAATGCAGTGGGAGAAATGGAAAAGGACAAAGTATGGATTGATAATATTAAGGGTTGGACAGGATTCAGATTATTCACACGTGAACAAGGACCTTATGCTGAAGACGGATGTGCTGGGCCATTGACGGGCTATTTGACCAAATAAAATTCCAGCACAACGCATTTCCATTCTCTGGTCTACATCCTGTTAGAAATCTAGTAGGAACATTGTTCTTCTACAAGGTATATCCAGCGAGTTTGAGAAAGAACGCTGAAGAAGAAGAAGCATGGAACTGAGAACAGAGAGATCCATGGCATGATTTTTGTGTTGATGTTTTCAAAGTGACATCACTATGACACCGAGGGGTTATGGGTTTGATGGTAATGATGAGGATGATTAATATATCTAATTACCAGTCAATGTAGATATCTTTTAAACCACAATCAAAGTTGATGATGTTTGTGAGATCTGCCCCTCATGATGGTGATGTTCCTCCTTTGCAAGCAAAGATGAGCATGGTAGTAAGAAGGGCCAACTTGAGTTTGATTATTTGTGAGACTTCAGATGTCTGATTCCACCGAAGATGGATGTGTTGGGCCATTGGCGCAAATAAAACGGCGACATTACACATTTCATTCTCTGGACTACATCCTGCTGGAAATCTAGTAGTCCTGCTACGAGAGAGATCCAACGGGAGTTTGAGAATGAACGTTGAAGAAGAAAAGATGGCTGATGAGTCCCATCTGGACTCTGAAATACATGTTGCAGGGGGAGCAGGAATATAGTAGGTCTTGAGGTGAGGGAAAACAGTTCGAACTCTCCTTTCTGATCTGCCCATTAATTATTCTACCGTCAAGTGGACACCTGCTCATAGCCTATAAACTCTGATGATGTGAAAAAAATGCACATAATAAGTCAATGTCAACAGGTGGTATTTCTTACTGATGCCGTGTCCGTCCTACAAACCCTTGAAAACAATAAACTGCCAGACTTGAAGGAAGTCATATGAGTAGTGAGCGTCCAAAGAAGGGTAGTACTACAGTGGATACCATCCCACTGTGGCATACTAGGAAATGAAGTGGCAGATATGCTGGCAAAAGATGGAGCAACACTGGAACAAAAAGACCAAGAAATCACCTACAAGAAAACAGGACCATCATCAAAGCTATAAAGAAAGTCAACCACCCAAAAGACAACTATCACTATCTTGACAGAGCAGAGTAGGTTATTGTCTTTCGTGTCAGGACAGGACACAACAGACTAAACAGCCACTTAAATATACTAAGACTGGTTCCATTACCTCTGTGTCCATGTAGACAGTCAGCATAGACAGCGGAACATATCCTGATGGACTGCATTACATTAAACGAGATACGGGAGGAACACTTGCTCACAGAGATGGATATCCACAGAACACTGTATGGGAGTACTGAGGAGCTTTCAAATACAGCAATATATACCAGACTTGCTGCATACACATGTTTAATTGTGAATAAGAAGATTGGTTAAAGTTTGAACCCGTAACCACAAGAAAAAAAATGTAAATGACTTTATGACTCTCTCATGATTCTTAGTTATCATTATAATACCATATCTTCTTAATCAGCGTTCATTCCTAAACTCCCCGCTGAATCTCTCTTGTAGCAGGACATTCTTAAACTCCCACTGGATCTCTCTTGAACTCCCGCTGGATCTCTCTTGTAGCAGGACATTCTCAAACTCCCCGCTGAATCTCTCTTGTAGCAGGACATTCTCAAACTCCCGCTGAATCTCTCTTGTAGCAGGACATTCTCAAACTCCCGCTGAATCTCTCTTGTAGCAAGACATTCTTAAACCCCCGCTGAATCTCTCTTGTAGCAGGACAATGGTTGTACTAGATTTTCAGCAGGATGTAATCCAGGAAATGGAAATGCGCGGTGTCACCGTTTTATTTGACCCAATGGCCCGGCGCATCCGTCTTCGGTGGATGATACGATATAATAATTAGAAATAAGCATCAGGATTGATAAGGCATCTACAGCAATGAACAGACTAACTAAAGGGTCTGGGAAAACTAAAAATTAACTATAACAATTAAACATCTGGTTTACCAGACTTATGTTCTCAGC
Source organism: Meghimatium bilineatum (assembly GCA_034231615.1). Classification (NCBI taxonomy): domain Eukaryota; kingdom Metazoa; phylum Mollusca; class Gastropoda; order Stylommatophora; family Philomycidae; genus Meghimatium; species Meghimatium bilineatum. Next base: position 18,339,245 of record CM067302.1, read on the forward strand.
AATGAAACATGGACAACCTGTATGTACCAGGTGATATGACTAACAGCTTTCACATGCGGTGCCTACATAGAATATTTGGAGTTAGGTGGCAGGGCAAAGTTACTAAAACTGATGTATTGTCAAGAGCAGGCAATACCACAGTTTTTTTTCTGTGCTCTGCACAGACTCCGATGGCTGAGACATACTAGGAGGATGGACGATGGCAGAATACTGAAGGACCTACTTTATGGAGAATTACAGTCCGGTAAAAGATCTCAGTGTTGAACTCTAGTTCGGTAGAAAGAAATATGCAAGCGCAATATGCATGATACAGGCATTGATACGAATAATGGGAACAGGATGCCATGGATCGTGTTACATGGTGAGAAAAATCAGGAATGGTATAAAGACAATGGAGTGATCGATGGTTCAAGGACTGCATGTCTAAAAAAGACGCACAACATCACAAGTAGAAGACTGTGGCTCAGATTGGTCTTGTGAGTCACGTCCATCATCGACATGGATCGTAGATTATATTTCTTATAGCACAACAATAATACTCTCATCTGGAAAGACGGAAAGTTGTTGTCCTCACACACACACAAACAACAAAAATTTGTGGGGAATAAGTGTGGTAACTTTTCTCTACTCCAATCCATGTATTTTTATTTGTATATTTTATTTTTTCAGCCATTTTGATAATCATGTGACGATATTTCATTTGTAGATGTCAGCAATACTTAACGATGAAACGGCTGTTGAACATGTCAAGAAGGAAGGACCAATTAGAGCCCGAAAGTCTCGGTTAACTTTACTTCAAGAAGTATTTGGCAGAAGTAAGTTTGTTAGTATAAGAATGTTGGCATCTGTGGTCAACTCAATGTTAACCCAGTCAATATAAAACAACAAGAGCAATGATTACCAGTGGCGTAGCATCAAATTAAATAACGTAAGTAGCCCACACAAATTAATATCTATTTGCTATAAACATTACAGATAGATAATAGCTGATTTATTAATTATTTGATGGGTATCTGTCTTTGCATTTTGAAGCCAGAAGCCTTTGGCGTCAATAAAAAACTATCTATCTAGAAAAAATATACTGAAAGTTGGACGCTAAAATCTTTGACGTAAAAAAAAATTGTATGACAATAGGAAAAAAAAACGTAGTGCATGGTAATCAGAGGTTGGAACATACATTGATCTATAAATAATGACTACACTGGCATATAGAACGCTGGCTTCAGACCAATAGTACAGTTAGAATTAGTATATGATGATGCGTTTTCTGAGAATTGCAAACTGAATGCTTTTATCTGCTACTCTGTGTATAAGCCATACACTATTATTTCTTTATGTGTGTGTACTTGTTTGTTTGTTTTTCGTTCGCTCCATTGTAACCATCACGGATATCCGTGCGATTTCCGCCGGGAGCGTGATTACGTTGTGCCACAGTTATGCGCCTTGTAGGCCTAGCACATCCGATTTCGGCATGCCTTGACAATTCGGGTGGGCTACCCTTAGCCTGTGACAGCCTCTATATCTGTCTCCAGGCACGCGTAGTGAAGACTCTTCGCCCAGACGATTTTCTTGCTCTCGTCTCACTCGAACGAGGTGTTCCACTGTCTATGAACTTGCCTCGTGTAATTGGACGTGCTGTGCCTGTGCCCATTAGGTACTGAACCGTTTCTCATCCATGAGCCTGGTTCCTTAAGGGGAAGAACTCAACAGATGAGTTGGACCCTGGCTCTTTCGCCCTCTTAGCCGAGGTGTCATTCACCGACATCGTGTACCCCTTGTCCAAGTTCGAGTCTCACACCACGCGTTTGAGAGCAAGGTGTTCTCGAGCTGAGCGTCCTTGTCCCAATAGCGCCTGAGCCCATCAGGTACTGAACCCTTTCTCTCTTCAAGTGTATTTCCGGTGTAGGAAAACCTGACAGTAGAGTTGGGCCAGGGCTAAATCGTTGTCCCTTTTGTGCCTGAGCGAATCGAGTACGGAACCCTTTCTCTCTGCAAGTTACTTCCGGTATAGGAAACCTTGACAGTAGAGTTGGGCCAGGACTGCCATCGTTGTCCCTTTCTTGCCTACACCCATCGGGTACAGAACCCTTTCTCTTTGCAAGCATATTTCCGGTTTAGGAAGGCTCGACATTAGAGTTGGGTTAGGTCTTTTGCTTTACCAAACGCCGATGGATGGGTCTGAGTCTCTGCCTGTTAGGAACTCTGGTGACTAGAAGCCCGTCTCGAGCTGACGGAGCTTGTAGTTCCCTTTCCTAGGGACTTTTCACTTTCTATTTGCAGTTCGCGCTGCCCTCTAGCGCTGTTCTGCCCTTTCATTGTTTCATTGTACTCTGTATGAAACATATTTGTCTCTCATCATGCATTTACCTTTACGTGCATTTTACATTGGCCGCCCCTCCAATGTTCGGACTGGACTGACTAGCTTCACTGTATGTAGACAGTGTCGCTATATGTGGTGATGCTGGTGGTGTCGGAGATATTGTCTGTCTCTTGTGCAGTCAAATCTCTTTCCATCTGCTACCTCCACATTCTCGGACACGATCCCCAAATGATTTGGCCAGAATCAGCACGAGCTGCTGTATTTCTGTTTCCAGGGTGCACCACGTGGAGGTACATTTGGGATCTTGGTTATCTGCTAACCCTGGGTCCGCCTAGAGCAATGCGTTCCCTTTGCACCCCTGTGTGTACTTAATTGTGGTGTATATAACTGTTACATTACGGAAAAAGGTAAATTTACCAGACTCAAATATTGTTATCTACCTTTTGATATAGATTCTATCTATCTATCCCTTCAGCACGTAGGACAGAAGCCAGAGCTTTCCAGTTCGGGCGATGTGATGCTACCGTGTGTAATTATTGTATGTTGTGAGACCCATAGTCATACCCTGTTTGATGGTTGTTCTGCTAAGAGTCTCTCTTGGTTGTTCTATTTTTTCTTTTGCCATCTGGTACCAGTTTAATGCTTGTAGTGGCAGTCTATTTTCATTCATTCTAAGTACATGTCCGATATAAGTCCATCGTTTTCTTCTTAGTGTTGTAAAAATATATTGCTGTTTGGTGTCTTCTCTTCCTTGCGTATTTTTGATAGATTACAAGATTATATACAGTATGTTTTTCTTTAAAAAAAACTAGTAACTATTGTATATAGGGAAGTACAGATGTGTTTCTGGGGTGACCAAAAAAAATGGGGATATGGAGGGGAGAGTCACCTACCTATTACTAAAAAGGTCTCTTGGCATTCCGCCTCTAAAAACCCATGCTACGACACTGAAGATATAAGTGGATACAATTCAAATGGGTGATAAAACAAAAAAGGGTCACCATGCTGTACAAGCAGCACTGATAAACAGGTTGTAACGTACAGGATGTCCTACTCACAATATTGTTACTGACATACACCATTCAGTGGAATTGGTAAAACATGGATGTATACAATATACCACTTCAGAAGTTGGACATGTTGGACCTGTGGTGCAAATAAAATTCAAAATGACACATTTCTATTCTTTCAAATACTTTTTTGCTGGAAATCTAGCATGTTCATTGTCTTGATACGAAATTCAGCAGAAGTTTTGTATAAGATGCTAAAATCTATGAGAATAGTTTGTCAATTGGAGCATCCATGGAGTGATTCAGTTGTTTTCCAATATTCTGAGCCACTTAGGTACACAGGTTAGTACATTAAAAACAGATGGGTCAGCACAGAATGCTGTGAGGAATGGAGGTGCAGGTGTATATATAGAATATCCACACAAGCCTAGAGATACAATCAGAACACAGACAGGAAAATTCTGCAATAATTATGATGCAGAAATCCAGGCAATTAGTGTGGCAGCTAAAAAAACTGCTGAACTCCAACTCTGACCTACAGCCTGTGGTATTCCTGACAGATGCACGGTCAGTGCTTCAAGCTCTCCAGTCTGGAAAACTAACAGACTTGAAAAAACTACTTAGCGAATTGTCTTACCAGTATAGGGTAACCATGCAGTGGATACCCTCTCACTGTGTAATACCAGGAAATGAAAAAGCAGACCAACTGGCTAAGGAAGGTGCTGCCGAAGACCAACCAGATATACCAATCACCTACCATCAGAAAAAACAGATGATCAAGTCAATAAGAAAGCCACAAACACCAACACAAGATGACTATCACATTATGAACAGACCAGAACAAGTTATAATTCTACGTCTCAGAACAGGACACAACCAACTCCGCAGTCACATGTATACAAAGTTCAAGATTGGCAACACGGCCATGTGTACATGTGGACAGGCAGTACAGAGTGCCAAACATATACTTCAAGAGTGTTCTGAGCATGAAACGCTGAGGCAGACATATTGGCCAGAGGAAACAACACTGGAATCAAAGCTCTATGGGACACTGTATGAACTGCAAAAGACAGTGAGTTTTATTAAGGAGACAGAATTGCAGATATAGACATGTTTCAAGTGAACGAAAGAAGAAGAAGAAGAAGTACATTAAATTTTCAAACCAAGTGGCATAGAGCATTTTTATTTCATGCTGGTCAAGAACTTGCTTCACCGTTTTATTGAGATTCTAGCAAATGATTTTTCTAGATAACAAAACAAAGATTGACATGTTGTTCTGTGATGAAGCCTGCTAAAGACCCAGTACTGGATTGCTGGGAAGGAATCAATCCCTTTTTTGGTCTCCGAAGGGAGACATTCCAATGCAACAACTTCCCATAATCATCAGGAGAGGTGCATATACTTCTGTGCAACTGTTTCATCATTCTTCTATCAGATGTGATGACCCATCTGCAGTGATGGTACATCTGACATTCCCAGGAGTCTATCAGATGGTACATCTGGCATTCTCTGTCACCCAGGAGTCTGTCAGATGGTACATCTAGCATTCCCTGTCACCCAGGAGTCTATCAGATGGTACATCTAGCATTCTCTGTCACCCAGGAGTCTATCAGATGGTACATCTGGCACTCTCTGTCACCCAGGAGTCTATCAGATGGTACATCTAGCATTCTCTGTACCCAGGAGTCTGTCTGATGGTACATCTAGCATTCCCTGTCACCCAGGAGTCTGTCTGATGGTACATCTAGCATTCCCTGTCACCCAGGAGTCTATCAGATGGTACATCTGGCATTCTCTGTATCCAGGAGTCTATCAGATGGTACATCTGGCATTCTCTGTACCCAGGAGTCTGTCTGATGGTACATCTGGCATTCTCTGTCACCCAGGAGTCTGTCTGATGGTACATCTGGCATTCTCTGTCACCCAGGAGTCTGTCAGATGGTACCTCTGGCATTCTCTGTCACCCAGGAGTCTGTCTGATGGTACATCTGGCATTCTCTGTCACCCAGGAGCCTGTCTGATGGTACATCTGGCATTCTCTGTCACCCAGGAGTCTGTCCTATCACCCAGGAGCAGGAGTCTATCAGATGGTACATCTGGCATTCCCTGACACCCAGGAGTCTATCAGATGGTACATCTGGCATTCCCTGACACCCAGGAGTCTATCAGATGGTACATCTGGCATTCCCTGACACCCAGGAGTCTGTCACATGGTACATCTGACATTCCTTGTCACTAAGGTGTATGTCACAAAAAGACAGAGGTGCAATGTTTGCTGGGACTGCTCATCATCCATTTGTATTATTTGACAGCAGACAAAAGTAAGAAATTGAGACAGGGCATGCTGAAGAATATAGAAAGATGGAATCTTGATGTCTTCTTAAGAGTTAATTCTCAAACTCCCTACTAGATTTCCTGCAGGGTGTAGTCCAGAGAATGAAAATATTTTGTGTCACAGTTTTATATGCGCTAATGGCCAGACACATCCATCCATCATTGGCGAGATCTTGATTTGATATTTATTTCTCTGGCTCCTGCTTAACACAGGATTTGAACCTCAAAGATTACTTGTTATTTCTTCATTTTCAGGTCATCCTGTCTTATGGTTGTGGCCACTCCAAACAGGTCGCCTCAAAGACCCACAGGACTCCGCACAGTACAATGTTTGAAAACACCGACGGTCTCCACCAGACAAGCTGTTGACTGATATATGCAAGTGCAGGGTTGCCAACTCAAATTTCAGCCGGCATCCAAATATAACATTTTAAAATATGATCTAGATCTTGATTGAAAAACATTCAAATTGGCAACCCTGTGCAAGTGAATTCAATTCACCAGCAAAATGTAGCCACTCTACACCGAAGGACCACATAAATTATATAAATCATAACAATTGTGGGGAGGGAAACCATTTTGTTGGAGGAACAACATGTTTTTTTATAAGCTCGTTTTATAAAATGTTTTTTCATAATGAGATTAATGTGTACATTATATTTTTAAGCTCATTAATTCATTAAGCTCATTATTGCGAACCATGTTATCACAGAATTAATTAGTTTTTTCACCCTATACCTATTATATATACAGTTTCAAGTAAATAAGGTTCCCTTTTGTGCTGTTACGATGTGTTAGCTTGTAGCCATCTGCCGGCGGCATATGTCACATATTTCCTTTCTCGATAGAAATCCAAGGGCTGTGTATGTCACATTCCAATTAGCCAGTTATTGTCATGGTAAACATTCTCACATGATCTTTTCCAATCATGATTTTGTAATAACTGCTAGATTTATTCCCTGGATTGATCAACAGTATGTGAAAGACCTGTACATTAAATTTGGTTTATTAATGTTAGAAAGCCATTGTTCCGTTACGCCTATTCTTCTTGGATACTGATTCGATCGAAGGAGATTTGGAAGGATTCAGCCAAAGATTATTTTAACTCTTCACCTTCAGTAAGCTGCTAAAACCGCAATTTAGAAAATCAATGTTAATGTAATTGTTGACATGGCGGGTGACTTTACCTGGAGTTATTAGCAGCTCATCGTATGTCACGAGTTAATGAGACGAAAATAAATTTAGCCAAAGATTATTTTAACCCTTCATGGCGGGTGACTTTACCTGGAGTTATTAGCAGCTCATCGTATGTCACGAGTTAATGAGACCAAAATAAATTCAGCCAAAGATTATTTTAACCCTTCACCTCCAGTAAACTGCTAAAAGCGCAATTTAGAAAAGAAAGGTTTATGTGATTGCTGGCATGGTTAGTAGATTTAAGTGGAGGTTTTAGCGGATAAACTGATGTAAAGAGTTATCATGTATTTTTTCACATGTTGTAAAGCTGAAATTGTAACCAGAGAATGGTATATGGATCATTATGATATTGCTGATGTTTTTGTGTGTATTTGTTAACTTGATTTGATAATACTTTTTTTTACCTCTGGGTGGAATTGTCTTGTCACGTTCCAAATATTGCTCATGTTTATGGAACTTAAATATTTATGTGATTAAAATATAAACGGGGTCTATTCTCATCTGATGCTGTGTGGCGTGAAGCCCTAGAAGGAGAGATTATATGAGTGTCTCGCTTCAGGCAGATAATTCATAATTGGTGTGAAGAAAATGTGTTATATCTTTTTTTTTTATCTTAAACAAATTTAAAACAATTCTGATACCATTTCCTGTAACATTTGCTTTTGTGATAAATTTGTACATCATTTAAATAATCGCTCTGAACTTTTACAATTTTAAAATGACTTCAGGATGAGAAGTGTTAAAATAAAAGTGTTTAGGATAGTAAAGAGATATAACAGTTACAGTATTTGCTTTGTGCCAATTATGAGTGTCAGTACATTCAATTTTCTTTATAGGTCCTGTGTTTACAACAACTTATAAATATATCTGTATAACCCATCCGAGTAAAGGACTTCATCAATTGACATTGTGTTAATTCGAAAGCTGAAGTCTCCTGGTCTGGGTATGAAAGAAAGCTTATAGAAACCACCACACTGCACATTGAAAATAAGGGCAAGTTGATGGAAATTCCTGGAGATTTACATGTTATATAGAACTTGGGGTCTTTGTTACCTGTGATATTTCGTGGTATTGTGTCCTGATATAACTTAATTGCACTTTGTTGTCCGCCGGTTGAAAGGGGCACGTCTATTAAAAAAAGAGGTAAACTCAACCAATTCCTGGGGATAGTGACAAACATATATACCTGTCTGAGTCACGACACCATTTAGTGGTAGCATGAATCTGTTTGCTGATGTTCCCATAGTCAGAGTTTATGCACAGTCTTCTTCAGCATTCATTCTCAAACTCCCACTGATCTCTCTTGTAGCAGGAAAATCTTACTAGATTTCCAGCAGGATATAGACCAGAGGGTAGAAATGCGCTATTTCACCGTTTTATTTGTCAGTGGCCAGACACTTCCATCTTTGGCAGTATGCACAGTCAACATGCCAGACTTTGTTGGGTGTTATTTCCTACTGGCAGGAAGTGCTGATTTTGCATTTATCTTGTTTGTTGTCCCATCCTGCCTCCTGGTATTTCTCCCATCATTTTGCAGTATTTATGGAAGTTACGGAGTCTGCCACGAGTAGGAAGGGCAAGCTAGCATGGCAGAAGCCATAATGAGTTTTATCTCTTCTGCATTCATTCTCAGAATACTACAGAATTAGCAGGATCTAGTTTGGAATGGATTTTGTCTGGATTTACAGCTTGACTGTGATATCTGCACATTTTGGCCTGACACATCTGACTTCAGCATGACTTTTGAGTCACTTTAATCTTCCATGGTATGGGAAGGCCCCCCCCCCCCCATAATCGTGTTAGTGTTTTCTTTTGACATTTATGGCAGATCCCAGTGTTGCTATTCTTTTCTCCAATATTGGACCCCAGATATTATATTACATTTCATGGGTAGATAAATATAAAAGATTTTACAGAGAATCTGCAGCAGAATAAATCAACATCTCAACCAAAAGGTCTTTATCAAGATATGCAAATGTTCAAAATTGAATGAGTCAGAGACTGCAGTCAAAACTGTATACCATTTAGGTAGATAGACATAAAAAGAATTGTAAGAAGTAGGTTTTACAGAAAGCCTTCGTCGCAATATTACTCAATTATCAAGTGACGAAATGTGCTACAGCTTGAAAAAAATGATCCTCACTCAATCCTGTGACGCCTCACAGCAAAATCTGAGAAAAGACAATAGACAGAGAATCTATAGCGGAAAAACATGTTGTTACATCCCTATCTTGATAAAGACCTTTTGGTCGAAACATCGTTTTGTTCGGTATAGATTCTCTGTAAAAATTATTTTATAATTTCTGTATATTTATCTACCCATATGGTATACATTTTTATATCAGACTTCCATTCATTCAATTTTGTACTCCACTTCTCCATTCAAAACTCTGAAAGAAGAACACAGAAGAATAATACTATGACTTGCCATGCATATCATAAGAGGTGATTAAGGAATGCTAGGGTGTGGTGTTAGCAACACTATTTGGTAGTAAGAATCAGTTATGTTCTGCAGTTTGGATGCAACTGTTTCCACAATTTAAAAAAACCTTTTATATTTCTGTACTGATTAATATGTTAGTTAATAACTGGTTATGATATTAACCATCTGCAATGTTAACTAATAACCAGTGAGGGTGTTAGCCGATAACCAGTTATAACCAATCTCTGGCTGGGATGTATTAACAAAGTACGATAACTAATAACCATTTATAAATTAATTACAAGATAGGATGTTAATGACGTGTCTATGCAGATATCTGGTAACCGGTTGTTAAAAAATAACCATATATCATGTAAACCAATAACCATTTCATTTTCTGTGCATTTTTCTGGAGATTCCAGGCAGTGCACTGATCTGAGCAGACATCTCTGCTGACAGTGCACTGCTCTGAGATGACATTCTGCTGATGGTGCACTATTCTGAGAAGATATCTCTGCAAATGGTTCAATGATTGAGCAGACATCTCTGCTGACAGTGCACTGCTCTGAGCTGATATCTCTGCTGACGGTGAACTATTCTGAGAAGACCTCTGCTGACTGTGCACTACTCTGAAACCTCTGCTGACAGTTCGCTGATCTGAGCAGACATCTCTGTTGATATCTGCAGAGATATCTGAGCAGACATCTCTGTTGTCGGTGCACTGCTCTGAAATGACATACCTGCTGATAGTGTGCTGATCTATTGAAATATATGGAATATGTGAGGAAAAATGACAACAATAAAGTTATTCCTCTTCAAATATTAAGCTTTGTTTCCACAGGCCAACAGCAATGGTCTCTACAACTTCTTGTTTGTATCGACCCTTGGTATTACAAACAATAGTCATGCCAAACACCGGTATGCTGAGTCAGGAAGCGTAAAATAACGCACCTCCACTGTGTAACAAGCAGAGCAATGTACTTCACGCTCTCTGGTGGAAATCACATGTTTTCACGTATTGGTTTTCACAGAGTGAACAGAGACAAATAAAATAATAAGTAATAGACTTGTTTATTTTTGTGCTGCGGAGGATGATCTACAGAGATTTATGTCAGACCCCGAAGCCTTCTACTTGGAGGGGATAAAAACTTAAATGTACAGATAAAGTACCGTGGGGTTTCCACAAGAGAAAAGCTTTGCTATGTAGGCGTGGCATCTAATAGGAGATTCATTTGTCATGATGTTCTGGGTGACCGCTTGTGAGAAATTTTCCTTCTAAGTCAAAAGTGTTTGTGAGCAAAAACCTGTCTTCTGATAAATTTCAGATGCCGCTTGATCTGTACAAACATTCTACCTAGAAAAGTTAATCTTTTCTTTTCGTGTTATACCCCTTTATGCCTTGCAACATCTGGGGTAGAAGAGTTTTCTGGAGATGGCCTTCTTGTATGCTTCATAAAAATTAATATTCTTTTCCATGTTCTGTTTAAACCAGTTCTATTTTATTTTTAGTATAGGATTTATATATATTATAATTTAATATATAATATATTATATATATCTTATAGGAGATATATATTTTAATATTTTTAGTATTACACACATTTCAATATGTAACTCTTGTGATCCAAGTCCAAATTTGTAACTCTTGAGAGCCAGTCCAAATTTGTAACTCTTGAGAGCCAAGTCCAAATATTTAACTCTTGTAAGCCAAGTCCAAATTTGTAACTCTTGAGAGCCAAGTCGAAATATTTAACTCTTGTGAGCCAACTCCAAATTTGTAACTTTTGACAGCCAAGTCGAAATATTTAACTCTTGTGAGCCAACTCCAAATTTGTAACTCTTGAGAGCCAAGTCCAAATTTGTAACTCTTGAGAGCCGTCCAAATATTTAACGCTTGTAATCCAAGTCCAAATTTGTAACTCTTGTGAGCCAAGTCCAAATTTGTAACTCTTCTGAGCCAAGTCCAAATATGTAACTCTTGTGAGCCAAGTCCAAATTTATAACTCTTGTGATCCAAGTCCACATATGTAACTCTTGTGAGCCAAGTCCAAATATGTAACTCTTGTGAGCCAAGTCCAAATTTGTAACTCTTGTGAGCCAAGTCTAAAGCCTGTGCTCTGAGGGATAAAAATGTATGTGCACTATAGCACAGTTTAGCAGGAGCAGTGAAGCTTGTGAAGCCTTCGACATGCACCTGCAGCTCTAGAGTAAAAATCCTAGTAGGTCACATGCATGCATTGTCAGGCTTCCCTTTGAGTGCAAGGATTTTCAAACTTTCATACGTAAAGAACCGCCCAAATGTAATACAGAGCACATTAACATATACAATGGAATCCCTCTATAGCGCATTTTTTATTAAAAAAATTCCTATATAACAACACTTTTTAAAACCCTCAATTATATTTATTATTTTTTACTGTATATAACGAATTTCTGTTATTACATACATATTTCTGTTATTACATACATATTTCTGTTATTACATACATATTTCTGTTATTACATACATATTTCTGTTATTACATACATATTTCTGTTATTACATACATATTTCTGTTATTACATACATATTTCTGTTAAAACGTTAATATTTTATCAGTCCGAACCAAGTTGTTATAAAGCATTTAACTAATAAGGTGAAAGTGAAAACTGGCCATATAACCGTCATTGAACCATATACACCCCATCTCTTCTCTCAATCATGTTCCTCATAATCTTGTATAACAACAATATTTGTTTCGGTTTGTACAACAGAGTTTGAATTCTCGTACAACTCATGATGATTAGTGCTCACGAGCACTTTTTAACTTGCATAGTGCAAGCACCATATGTCATTATGAGAGCACTGGGTTGCTCAGGAATATGGGTTGAGAATGCCTGCTCTAGTGGAAGCCCCTACACTTCATCTTGATAATTCTATTTTAGAAATATGCGAAGGAGGGCTTCTCAAAGCATTACTGAGTCTTCTGGGTATAAAATAAATACAGACTTCTGGGTATATAATAAATACTGACTTCTGGGTGTAAAATAAATACTGACTTCTGGGTATAAAATAAATACTGACTTCTGGGTGTACAATAAATACAGACTTCTGGGTGTACAATAAATACAGACTTCTGGGTGTACAATAAATACAGACTTCTGGGTGTACAATAAATACAGACTTCTGGGTATACAATAAATACTGACTTCTGGGTGTACAATAAATACAGACTTCTGGGTGTACAATAAATACAGACTTCTGGGTGTACAATAAATACAGACTTCTGGGTATACAATAAATACAGACTTCTGGGTATAAAATAAGTACTGACTTCTGGGTATAAAATAAATAGACTTCTGGGTATAAAGTAAATACAGACTTCTGGGTATAAAATAACACTCTTGAGAGATCCCCCTAATGCAGATAAGGATATAAGAGCTATAATCATCATTAGGTGCCATGCTGCCTGGCATAGGCGATCATGGCTCTCCACAGATCTCTGTCTCCAGTATTATGAATCAAGCTCACTTGTTTCCCTGCCGTGCCAGGTTGTCAAACTGTCTAATATTTTCTCACGTTGTCATCCTCTGTCTCTGTTGCCTTCAATCTTGCCTGTTGTGACTATGTTCTCCAAACCTCCCTGTCTTATGAAGTGGCCAAAATATGAAGATTGTATTGTTCTTATATTATTGATTAAGGTCTCACATTTGACTCTTTCAACACCTCCAAATTAGTTTTTCTGGCATTCCATGGTATTCTCAGCATTCTTCTATAGAACCACATCTCTATTGCTTCTAATTTCCCACTTTCCAGTTTGTTTATTGTCCAAGACTCGCACCCATATGTTAGCTATAGGAGTTATATATCACATAGGAGCTATATTTCTAGTAATTCCTTGGGATTGGAACAAATAAACTGCCGACTCAAAGTGGTATGATCATGTAAAGGAAATTATCTTGTTAAGGGGTGCAGCACTACCTAAGCACTTCTTCAGTGTTCATTCTCAAACTCCCACTGAATCTCTCTTGTATCAGGACCATGGTCCTATTAGATTTCCACAAGGATGTAGTCCAGAGAATGGAATTGCGTTGTGTCGCCGTTTTATTTGCGCCAATGGCCCGACACATCCGTCTTCGGCGGGACCTAAGCACTAAATCATTTCATTACCTATCATCCTCCATATTGTGTATGCGTATATACTTAGTTAGTGTTCTCTCATTATTTATCATCCTCCATATTGTGTATGCGTATATATTTATAAAATGTTCATAAATGATGAAGATTGTAAGAGGGAGAATATATAATTCAATTTTCTATTGCAATGAAATAATGTTGGTGATGTTACGAGCAATAATGTTGGTGATGTTACTAATGTTGGTGATGTTACTAGCAATAATGTTGGTGATGTTACTAATGTTGGTGATGTTACTAATGTTGGTGATGTTACGAGCAATAATGTTGGTGATGTTACTAATGTTGGTGATGTTACTAATGTTGGTGATGTTACTAATGTTGGTGATGTTACGAGCAATAATGTTGGTGATGTTACTAATGTTGGTGATGTTACGAGCAATAATGTTGGTGATGTTACTAATGTTGGTGATGTTACTAATGTTGGTGATGTTACGAGCAATAATGTTGGTGATGTTACTAATGTTGGTGATGTTACGAGCAATAATGTTGGTGATGTTACTAATGTTGGTGATGTTACGAGCAATAATGTTGGTGATGTTACTAATGTTGGTGATGTTACGAGCAATAATGTTGGTGATGTTACGAGCAATAATGTTGGTGATGTTACTAATGTTGGTGATGTTACGAACAATAATGTTGGTGATGTTACTAATGTTGGTGATGTTACTAGCAATAATGTTGGTGATGTTACTAATGTTGGTGATGTTACGAGCAATAATGTTGGTGATGTTACTAGCAATGTTACCTCTAAGTCACGCAGCAGCTCATGCAAAAGTGCAGCACGTTAGTTGGTAAACTCTGCGCATAAATGGTAAACTTGAACGAAAGCTTTGTACTGATACGGGTTGCTCATTAAATTTTTTAAATTTCAAGTGTATGATCTCTAACTCCTAATAGATTTCTCTTGTAGCAGGACAGTGGTCTTAATAGATTTCTCTTGTAGCAGGACAGTGGTCTTAATAGATTTCTCTTGTAGCAGGACAGTGGTCCTAATAAATGTCTCTTGTAGCAAGACAGTGGTCCTAATAAATTTCTCTGTAGCAAGACAGTGGTCCTAATAAATTTCTCTGTAGCAGGACAGTGGTCCTTATTAATTTTCTCTTGTAGTTAGACAGTGGTCCTAATAAATTTCTCTTGTAGCAGGACAGTGGTCCTAATAAATGTCTCTTGTAGCAAGACAGTGGTCCTAATAAATTTCTCTGTAGCAAGACAGTGGTCCTAATAAATTTATCTTGTAGCAGGACAGTGGTCCTAATAGATCTCTCCTATAGCAGGACGATGGTCATACTAGATTTCTTGTAGCAGGACAATAATCCTAATAGATCTCTCCTATAGCAGGACGATGGTCATACTAAATTTCTCTTGTAGCAGGACAATGGTCATACTAAATTTCTCTTGTAGCAGGACAATGGTCCTAATAGATATCTCTTATAGCAGGACGATGGTCATACTAGATTTCTCTTGTAGCAGGACAATAATCCTAATAGATCTCTCCTATAGCAGGACGATGGTCATACTAGATTTCTCTTGTAGCAGGACAATGGTCCTAATAGATATCTCTTATAGCAGGACAATGGTCATACTAAATTTCTCTTGTAGCAGGACAATGGTCCTAATAGATATCTCTTATAGCAGGACGATGGTCATACTAGATTTCTCTTGTAGCAGGACAATAGTCCTAATAGATCTCTCCTATAGCAGGACGATGGTCATACTAGATTTCTCTTGTAGCAGGACAATAATCCTAATAGATCTCTCCTATAGCAGGACGATGGTCATACTAGATTTCTCTTGTAGCAGGACAATGGTCCTAATAGATATCTCTTATAGCAGGACAATGGTCATACTAAATTTCTCTTGTAGCAGGACAATGGTCCTAATAGATCTCTCCTATAGCAGGACGATGGTCATACTAGATTTCTCTTGTAGCAGGACAATAGTCCTAATAGATATCTCTTATAGCAGGACGATGGTCATACTAGATTTCTCTTGTAGCAGGACAATAGTCCTAATAGATATCTCTTATAGCAGGACGATGGTCATACTAGATTTCTCTTGTAGCAGGACAATAGTCCTAATAGATCTCTCCTATAGCAGGACGATGGTCATACTAGATTTCTCTTGTAGCAGGACAATAATCCTAATAGATCTCTCCTATAGCAGGACGATGGTCATACTAGATTTCTCTTGTAGCAGGACAATGGTCCTAATAGATATCTCTTATAGCAGGACGATGGTCATACTAAATTTCTCTTGTAGCAGGACAATGGTCCTAATAGATATCTCTTATAGCAGGACGATGGTCATACTAGATTTCTCTTGTAGCAGGACAATAATCCTAATAGATCTCTCCTATAGCAGGACGATGGTCATACTAAATTTCTCTTGTAGCAGGACAATAATCCTAATAGATCTCTCCTATAGCAGGACGATGGTCATACTAGATTTCTCTTGTAGCAGGACAATAGTCCTAATAGATATCTCTTATAGCAGGACGATGGTCATACTAGATTTCTCTTGTAGCAGGACAATGGTCCTAATAGATATCTCTTATAGCAGGACGATGGTCATACTAGATTTCTCTTGTAGCAGGACAATAATCCTAATAGATATCTCTTATAGCAGGACGATTGGTCATACTAGATTTCTCTTGTAGCAGGACAATAATCCTAATAGATATCTCTTATAGCAGGACGATTGGTCATACTAGATTTCTCTTATAGCAAGACGATGGTCCTTCTAGTAGTCAAGAAAATGACCATTGTGTCATGGGTTTATTTTACACCAATGGCTCGACTCGACACACCCGACTTCAGCAGTATTGTGTATACATTCAGTGTTTTACCAATCGCAGTGAAAGGTGGATGTTCGTAGCTATATCGTTAGTAAATGCGTAACAATATTTAAATAAAATCATTATATGAAAAATGTTCACATATCCATGATAGCAGGAAAGAAATTTATACTCTGGATTGCTGGAAAAATTGTTAACACTTTACTGACCAACAATCCAGAACGTACTTATCTCCTGTTACCGAGGGTGTACGCAAATTGTTTAGATATCAACATCGCTACTTTTAAAAGTCTTTATAAAATTGAATTAACATGGGGGAGCCTTGCAACTTTTCTACATGTCGTAATGAAGGTTTGCATTTTCCTAATGAATTTCAAAGCCCCAGAGTTATTTCAAGAGCAAAATGCTACTTATAATAATGCTAGGACTATATTTACATTACTTTCTATATAGCATACAAACTCACCTATATAGCATACAAACTCACCTATATAGCATACAAACTCACCTATATAGCATACAAACTCACCTATATAGCATACAAACTCACCTTTGAAAACTCTGATTTTTGTTATTGTTATGACTCATGAGCGATATTTGTAGACTGTTTTTCATGGGTGCCACCATTTTGGAACAACTTTCTGTCCCGGGCAGCTATTATTAGTAATGGTATCGCTACGATTGCTGTATTTTTAAAGTACCATAGCGGTTTCGACGATCGCCGAATTGATCACCAAGGTTCTATAACAGAAATTTGGCTATTGTCAAAATTGATACCCAATGTTCTATTTTGGAAATTCAACTATTGTCGAGATTTGTCACCAATGTTCTAGTTTGGAAATTCAACTATTGTCGAGATTTGTCACCAATGTTCTAGTTTGGAAATTCAACTATTGTCGAGATTTGTCACCAATGTTCTAGTTTGGAAATTCAACTATTGTCGAGATTTGTCACCAATGTTCTAGTTTGGAAATTCAACTATTGTCGAGATTTGTCACCAATGTTCTAGTTTGGAAATTCAACTATTGTCGAGATTTGTCACCAATGTTCTAGTTTGGAAATTCAACTATTGTCGAGATTTGTCACCAATGTTCTAGTTTGGAAATTCAACTATTGTCGAGATTTAACACCAATGTTCACTAATGGCAATTTGTCAGCCGTCGAAATTGATTAGTCAATTGTTAATATCAATATTATTTATTGAAAAGATTTGCAAATAGTCTGGATTGTTGGACAACAAAGTTGTCATGTCAATATTGTTTAATGATATACATTACTTTCAACAGACCAATGGAATCCCTCGCTCTGGTTGATAATCTGAACTGTTGCTTATTTTTTAGGCATGGCTTATATTACAGGCATCCGGAAAAATCAAATCACTGCTTATTTTTTGGTTAGCTATGCCCAGGACCGGATTTATTTATAAGCTAAACAAATTAATATTTTGCACTGACATATAATATCTGGACTTATAAAGGGGCCCTATGTCTCAAATAACTTAGGGCCTTATCATGTCTAAATACGGCACTGGCTATGACCATGTTTATCTCAAACTCCTGCAGATTACTAGGATGTGGCCTGGAGAAAAGAATGTGTATACATGTTTTACAGCTTTGCTGCGCCGTTCTGCCTGACAAATCCAACTTCATCCTGACTTCTGGGTCACTGTGACCATATATGGGATGGAACAACCATCTCCACCCCATAACCTCCTTAGTCCCATCTTATGATATACATGGGAGGTAAAGGGGTTGATTTTATTTGCTTCTCTTTTGGGCCCTGACAACACATTTTCAAGGGTTATGTCATAATTTTTTGGGGGGAAATGATATACAAGAGTTGGACAGCTACCCGTTCCGTGCACACGCACAAAATAAATTAGAGGTAACATTGCTAGCAAGAGTACACCATGGATTTATTTTTAAAAATATTCTGTTTGCTTAATATTTATGTCACCCTGTTCTTTTGTGAATCCATATGGATATTTGAAATTATGAATTCATTTCATTTGCATGTGGGTGTGTGCAATTGTATCGTGGATGTCTGCCGCTTCATGAGACATCAAATTGATTATGTTCATTCCTAGCAAAGTTCCATCTACATTTATGTTTCTGATTGTGAAGAGTTATGTGATTGACCCATGGTTAAACATTGGATGTAAGCAGTTTTATAAATAGAACTATTATTTTGTATTACGGTGTTGATTAATTTTATTCATGGAGTCACAAGTTTGACGGACAGTTTTTAAATTAAGTACCCGTTCTCACAAGGCCACTTTTGTTAGCATTCATTTTTAAGCTGTGACGTTTGTCAGTAAGACCTTTTGGAAAATTAAGTACAAAATTAATTAGGATGTCATTGTTACATTTGTGATTATTAGCGTGTTTTCGTTGGCCACTATTTATATTTATTGGACTATTTATTGCAATAACCCAAAAACTGATTGTGATTAAATCCTGCGACGCCGTACAGCATAAGCAGAGGAAAGACAGTAGATAGATAGACTATTTATATAATTGGAGTTGCGTGCCAAGACCGACCAGTGAAATGCGCAGAAATAATCAAAATCAACGTTTCAGGTCATGTTGACATTTTCAGTCTGAAAGGTCTTATAATGCTGTCAAAGGTCACACTCAAATTCTCACTGGATCTCTCTTATATTAGATTTACAGCAGGGTTGCTATTTTTGCTCTCTGTTTGGGTCCAGCAAAGCATCATGAGGCAACCCCCTGTGACAGAGATCTTCAGTAACAGACATATCCACCAGCTTACTGTTAGGTTGCAATATGTGCACGTTTCTGCTTGACACATCCAGATTCAGCATGTATTTTATGTCACTTTGATCTATAGTGCGGAACAGCCAACTAACCCACCACCCGCCTTCCTTGTTACCTCCTACGACATGCGTGCCATGGCAGCACACAGGTGTGTGAAGTTTCTCAGTGAGTGGTGTTTGTATCAATGAGCGCTGTGTGAGAAGTTTAATTCTTATATAAAGTCTCGTGATGTTATCGTTCATTTATAGGAAACTTTACCTATATGTAGATTTATCATTTGTGGGAAGTTTTGTCTGTGTGTAGATTTATCCTTTGTGGGAAGTTTTGTCTGTGTGTAGATTTATCCTGTGTGGGAAGTTTTTAGCCTGTGTGTAGATTAATAATTTGTGGGAAGTTTTGTGTGTGTAGGTTTATCCTTTGTGGGAAGTTTTGTCTGTGTGTAGATTTATCCTTTTTGGGAAGTTTTGTCTGTGTGTAGATTTATCCTTTTTGGGAAGTTTTGTCTGTGTGTAGATTTATCCTGTGTGGGAAGTTTTGTCTGTGTGTAGATTTATCCTTTTTGGGAAGTTTTGTCTGTGTGTAGATTTATCCTGTGTGGGAAGTTTTGTCTGTGTGTAGATTAATAATTTGTGAGAAGTTTTGTGTGTGTAGGTTTATCCTTTGTGGGAAGTTTTGTCTGTGTGTACGTTTTATCATTTACTATTTAATTTATAATAGAACATGCATATATCACACAATGGCATTGGGTCAAAGGGCATAAGCCCATGCACCATTGGATAAGTAACCAACCATGATAGAACCTCAAGGGAGTACAAGTATCTCACTCTTGTTCCCTGTGCCAGGCAATGAAGTTTTACTTTCACCTTCAGATTGTTATTATTATTTTTGGTGGCGCCTGTGTGGCAACTAGGACTTGTAGTTCATGGTGCAGTGAATATGAGAACTGCCTTCTTTCCATGATTGTTGTAAGGGTGACTAAAGAAAGTTGGGGCATGACCTGACAACTTGTCACGTGGAAAAATCATCACATATTGTATCAATTTTGTCCTTGTGTCTTCTATCAAATAATCCCCATGGATGTCTTCTATCAAATAATCCCCATGGATGTCTTCTATCAAATAATCCCCATGGATGTCTTCTATCAAATAATCCCCATGGATGTCTTCTATCAAATAATCCCCATGGATGTCTTCTATCAAATAATCCCCATGGATGTCTTCTATCAAATAATCCCCATGGATGTCTTCTATCAAATAATCCCCATGGATGTCTTCTATCAAATAATCTCCATGGATGTCTTCTATCAAATAATCCCCATGGATGTCTTCTATCAAATAATCCCCATGGATGTCTTCTATCAAATAATCCCCATGAATGACTTCTATCAAATAATCCCCATGAATGACTTCTATCAAATACTCCCCATGAATGACTTCTATCAAATAATCCCCATGAATGACTTCTATCAAATAATCCCCATGAATGACTTCTATCAAATAATCCCCATGGATGTCTTCTATCAAATAATCCCCACGGATGATGAAGAAATGCAGGCTAGTGGTCAGTGAGCCTCATGTCCTTTCTGTGGCAGACTCCTAGGTGACTGGGAAATACTAGATGTGCCATTATTGCGGATGTGTTAATTACTCTGACAGAAAAATAATGAGATAGTTGGCCTAGAAGTGTTTATTATGCTCCTGGCAGGACATGGTACTTGTAATCCTGTCGCACTGGAATACCTGAATGCTGCATATAGAAGTGACAATAAATATAAGGAAACCGCGTGCAACGTAACAACAATTGTACTTATGTAAAACACAAGTTAATATAATCGCTTCACTTAGACATGACGGACTATAACTAAAACTAGTGGGTACCGATGATAGATCTAGGTACTCTCTAGAAAATCGTCTCATTTTTTTAATTGGGTACCCTCAAGCTTTTTGGACTCAATTCCAACCACTCTTTTGTCTAGTACTAGGTTGGTGGGGTCTTGGTCTTCATTAATTTTGTTCCGTTATTTACGGTATCTTTTTGTTTGTTTCGTTTCCACATATATTTACATTTTTCCTGTCTTTCCGGCATCTCATTTTCATTGGATACATTTGTGTGTCGTAATAATTTCCATTTGTCTTTTGATGTTTTGTGCATTTCTTGATAAAGACGTTTTAGTTGAAATATTGGAACCCAGACCCCGGAACACATTCTTCAGGACTGCCCAACATACAAAGAGCAGAGACAGCAGACCTGGCCATAGGATACAGACTTGAGGCAAAAGCTATGGGGCTACCTCTCTGACCTGGAGAAGACGGTGGACTTCGTCATTACGACAGGCCTGACGGTATAGCATGACCACAGATGCTGAATGCAGAAGAAGAAGTTGAAATATTGAATATGTTTTGTGTATTGTAATTTGTATGTTTTCTTACATCATTACCCACTGGTTTTAGTTATAGTTCATGTCTGAGTGAAGCGATTATATTAATCTGTTTCTGTTTTACGTAAGTACATATAAAAGTGCTGAGTTCCTTTCAGCAGCCCTGTATGAGGTTCTCAGCACGCTTCATCATATTATAATGAGACCCATAATCCATCAGGGTCGTATGGGTGCCACTCTGATAACATCATTAAAAAATGCCCGTCAAACACATCTGTCCTCAGTCATTCGTAAGAGTTTAGAAAAATCACGCCCAGATCATTCTTTGATGTTATCAATCCAGGATTTTTTAAACCTTTTCTCCTTCCACCTTTGACTGCTGTTTGCAAAATAATTTTAGAAATTGAGTTGTGTCTCGTTACATGTCCAAACACATTCATGCCGGTTTCATCACTTCCAAAAGTGGTTCTTGATATTGGCTATGTCATGTTGTTATGGTTGCAAAATTGTCTATTCTCACAAAATTGTGTTTGATACATATCCAAACGCTGTCCACATGTATTCAAAAGTTGTATACTTGTATACTTAAAAGTTGTATACTAATTTCCACACTCATCCGCATCGCTGAGGATAGAATTCGCTGGAGGACTCTGAGTGCTAAAGCTTCCAATGTGGTACCCCTACGACCCTGAAGGGTTATGGGTTTTATTGATTGATTGATACTTGTGTGATATGTTTCCAATGTGTGCTTGTCTCTTATTTACTTTTTGGAATTCTGTGTTTTTATGCATGCTGAGCTGCAGACAGTTAAAATTTCTTAGTCCTGTGTACAAACACACCAATCAGCAATTACTGTGAAATCCCATTATAAGACCTTAATGCTCGGATTGACAAAATATGTATGTAATAACCAATAACCATGCTGAAGATGGATGTGTCTAGCCATTGGCGCAAATAAAACGGCGATACAACGCATTTCCATTCTCTGGACTATATCCTGCTGGAAATCTAGTATGGTCATTGTCCTGCTACAAGAGAGATCAAATGGGAGGTTGAGAATGAATGCTGAAGAAGAAGAATGTAATAACATAAATGCACTATATACAGTATAAATATAATTTGGAATTTTGAGAGGTTTTGTTAGAGGATACGCTATAGGGGGATTTCACTGTATTAACCATGTTGACCCCCCCCCCCCAGTCAAATTGGTACCACTAGCTATTACAGTGGAATATAACGCATCCTTTTATAACACATTCCCCTATATAACAACATTTTTCAAAATTTCCAATTATATTTATTTTATATTGTATATAATGAATTTCTGTTATTACATACCTATTTGTTATACACTAATTTTGCCAGTCCGGACAAGTTGTTATAACGGGATTCCACTGTTACTACAACAGGGTTGTCCATTATGAAAAATTCCTTCATGTGGGAAAAACAAGCTTTCACATTCTGGCTGCTGCGCTGCATCTTTTCGGCTACTTCTGTATCTTAACGCGTACTGTGGTCCTGTCCTAATATAGGAGGGTCCGTCCGGTCTTAGTTTCTAACCTCTGCTAGCTGGATTGAGCACCATCTTCTCATCAAGAGCTTGCCTTGATGGGAAGGTCTTTATCACAATAAGGACCAAAAAATAACGCAGAATAGAAATGGAGACTACATGCAAACAATTTAGTATTGATTGAGAACTCCAGGCATTGCGAGCCTTTAGTTTCTTATTTCCAATGTGCAGTGGTGTGGTTTTTCTGAGCTTTCTTTCATACCCAGGAGACTTTAGCTTTTGGTTTAGTGCATGTCTATTGAAGGAGTCTTCTACTTAGAGTGGGTCTATAATTGTATATATTCTTCTTTCGTTCACTTGAAACATGTCTATATCTGTAATTCTGTCTCCTGAATAAAACACTGTCTTCTGTAGTTCATACAGTAGCCTAAAGAGTTTTGATTCCAGTGTTGTTTTCTCTGGCCAATATGTCTGTCTCAGTGTTTCCAGCAGGATGTTCAGAGAATTGAAATACCACAAAAGTGATGGCAAATTTCCAGCAGCAACGACGAAATTGAATGTGTCAGAAAAGAGAAACTCTTCATTCGTTTAAAGCATGTCTATATCAGATATTGGCTTTAGCATCCTTGTCAAGGCTAACTGTGATTTGGAAAAGCAACATAGTGTTGGAGTGAAATTAAACTGTATAAGTCACTGGTGCTTTCTGTTGTGATGTATGGTTGTTAGAGTTGGACACTCACTGCGGACATGGAGAGATTTCAGACTTTTGAGTACAAATGCTACAGAATTTCCTATAGGGAACACAAGACCAATGTGTACGTAAGAAATAAAATAGAAATTGCTTTCAATAGTGAAACAACGAAAACTAGCACGATTCCTTGTCAAAAATACTGCAGGGAACTGTCGAGGGTGGAAGAAGCAGAGGAAATCAAATAAAGGCATGGACAGACAACATCAAGGAATGGACAGGGCAAGATATTTCCACTCCCATCCGCATCGCTGAGGATAGAATTCGCTGGAGGACTCTCGTGTTCTGAAACATCCAATGTGGTACCCCTACGACCCTGAAGGGTTACGGGTTTATTGATTGATTGATATCAGATATTTTATTTTCCAATGCAGATGTCACCAAAAATCAGAATAGTCAATACCAAGACAGAATGTGAGGATAAATTTGAATACTTAGGAGCAAACATCAATGGTGCAGGAAACTGCATGGTAGAGATAAGGAAGAGATTGGCAATGGCATATTGTAAAATAACATGGGTGGAAAAACATGAAAAAACAACAAAATGGAAACAAAACTGTTACTGCTAGGAACTTTTATTTTTCCAGTTGCAACATACGGCTGTGAAACATGGACCCTAAGTAAAATTGTGACAAAGATCAACGCCTTTGATATGAAATGTTACAGAAAAATACTTAAAATATCGATGAAAAAAAAGGGAAACTCAGACATTATAAACACATTGAAGATTCCAGAGTGTTGGTTACTAAACACAATAACAAAAAGAAAACTACACCTGTTTGGTCATATAAAGAGACACAACTGTTTAGAAAGACAAATAATGGAGGGAAGAGCCCCTGGGTAGAGGAGAAAGGGCAGACCAAGAAGACGATATTAAAGATAGCATGAATACGTCAATGAAAAATGCAAGCACCATCGCCCAAAACTGAGAAGGGTCCAGGGAGTGCATTGGGAAAGACGTTCTGGAGAGAATACGTCACATGACACACAGAAGTCACCGCCCACGTCTCACAGCAATATGTAGCCGGTTGAAAAATAGAGCTTCTTAATAGTTATAACTTTGTTTTTTCTGCTTGCCCTGAAAATTGTTCATCTGGGATGTTTTTTATTGTAGGGCCATTACTCATCTTTTTCTGATCTGTAGAATCTGCTGTAGTTGATCAGAGATATTAAAAGTTGTTGACATTTTTGTTGCTGTCCCTCCTTCCCAAAAATAGCCATAAAAGTTATATAACCCATTTCCCCATCATTTTAACAAAGCATAATGGCATCAACACCAAAAAAGGTTGGACAGAAGTCAACAAAATAAAACACACAATTAAATAAACAATTTTATTTTCCCAAATCTTATACAAACTGTTGCCGATAGTTGAGGCTTAGTAAACGCAGCCGACAGCCAAGGCTCAGCACAGTAGATAGCCAAGGCTCAGCACAGTAGATAGTTGAGGCTTAGTAAACAGCTGACAGCCAAGGCTCAGAACAGTAGATAGTTGAGGCTTAGTAAACAGCCGACAGCCAAGGCTCAGCACAGTAGATAGTTGAGGCTTAGTAAACAGCTGACAGCCAAGGCTCAGCACAGTAGATAGTTGAGGCTTAGTAAACGGCCAAGGCTCAGCACAGTAGATAGTTGAGGCTTAATAAACACAGCTGACAGTCAAGGCTCAGCACAGTAGATAGTTGAGGTTTAATAAACACAGCAGACAGTCAAGGCTCATTTAGCACAGTAGATAGTTGAGGCTTAGTAAACACAACCGACAGTCAAGGCTCATTTAGCACAGTAGATAGTTGAGGCTTAGTAAACACAGCCGACAGTCAAGGCTCAGTTAGCACAGTAGATATTTGAGGCATACCAAACACAGCCGACAGCCAAGGCTCATTTAGCACAGTAGATAGTTGAGGCTTAGTAAACACAGCCGACAGTCAAGGCTCAGCACAGTAGATAGTTGAGGCTTAGTAAACACAGCCGACAGTCAAGGCTCAGTTAGCACAGTAGATATTTGAGGCATACCAAACACAGCCAATGGATGAAGTTCTCTATAAACACATCCAACTATCTAGGCTCGGTGAATATGACAAAGTCAAGGCTTCACATAGTAAACATGGCCGACAGTCAAGGCTCAGTAAACATGGCTGACTGTTAAGGCTCAGTAAACATGGCTGACTTTCAAGGCTCAGCAAACAATTAAGTTTTACGATTAATACACAGACTGCTTACAAATCCTGCACTGTTGATGCTACAATTTGAAAAACAGATGTACACACACATTCCATGAAAGGGCAGTTTATGAAAACAAATATCCAAACTAAAAAGTCAAGCCACCCAGACTGAAATGTCAAGCGGCCCAGACTGGGGACAATGGGAAACACATAGCTCATGCATATTTTTCTATGTTTAAAATTTGAACTTCAAAACAAATACTTCCTACACAGAAGTTGTTTATTGTTGACAGTATTTTTGTGGTCATAAAATTACAAGCCTGCAGTAATTCACCCTGAATTTATAATGAGGTAAGTAATTTCTGCCGATTTATTTTAAAGAAATTATATATGTGACAAACATCTATTTACAAATGGTTTTCTTTTTATGTCTCAAAATTCGGTAAGCATCTCTTAGAAAATCTGGCGCAGATGAAATTGAAGAACACCAGTGTGTAGAAATAAAACTGACAGACGGGACAAGGGAAGAAACACAACAATAAACCTATCAAATTAGCAAAAGCAAATTAAAATTTAACAAATAATATACAAATATATATATATATATATAACATAATACACCACAGGTCTGTACATTTACAATTTCAATCAAACATCTACCATCTTGAGTCACTCGTGCGACCAATTCTTGGTTGTGTATAGAAACCTAACATACATGACACAATGATGTACACAACACGCAATTAAGTTCTAACGGCAGGACAACGGATCAGACAAATTTCAACCATCTAAAATAGGTTTTGAGTTACTTTAAACACCCGAAATTCTACAAAATCTCATACAGGCATTTGATCTCTGATACCATTCTTACACTATCAGCTTGTCGGAATCATTTAGAAACCCTAATATCTAAACCAGGATCTTGTAAAATTTTCAGAAAACATCACGTTTTAGCCAGATTTTACGCAAACCACAAAATTGGTCAGTTCCCAAAAACTTTTAAGAAAAAACAGAGTTAAATATGGCTAAATGATGACGATACCCATTTTGAATGAACGCGTAACAAAAATAAAAACAAAACAAATAAAAACACACTCTTGCGTTAGTTATTTGCGATAATTTGTATTTGTGAACTGAAATTTTATTTTTCTTTCTTTCCTTTCCGCCAAGAATTTGCAAACCCCCAAAAAACTAAAATAATTTTTTCTTAAAACCAATTATTTAAATAAAAATAAATAAACCGCAAGCTTCCTGCTATGTACAGGTCAACTCTCATCCTGTATCAGAACCTGTCACAGACCCTAGGGCACCGCTGTTGCTATCAAGGGCATTGTTATTTGCAGGGGGTTGAGAGGCATTGCTGACAGCAGAGGAAGAGCCGATAGCAGCCGAGTCTGTATTTGATAATTTGACATGAGATGGAATCAGTACAGCGTTGAGGGCAGGTGCTATACTGATTTCTGCGGAAATAATAACAATCAGATTAGCTATCTTGGAAATAGTCATGATTAAATTAGCTATCTTGGAAATAGTAACGATTAAATTAGCTATCTTGGAAATAGTCATGATTAAATTAGCTATCTTGGAAATAGTCATGATTAAATTAGCTATCTTGGAAATAGTAACAATTAAATTAGCTATCTTGGAAATAGTAACGATTAAATTAGCTATCTTGGAAATAGTAACGATTAAATTAGCTATCTTGGAAATAGTAACGATTAAATTAGCTATCTTGGAAATAGTAACGATTAAATTAGCTATCTTGGAAATAGTAACGATTAAATTAGCTATCTTGGAAATAGTCACGATTAAATTAGCTATCTTGGAAATAGTCATGATTAAATTAGCTATCTTGGAAATAGTAACGATTAAATTAGCTATCTTGGAAATAGTAACGATTAAATTAGCTATCTTGGAAATAGTCATGATTAAATTAGCTATCTTGGAAATAGTAATGATTAAATTAGCTATCTTGTAATAGTCACAATTTGTTTACCTATCTTGGAAATAACAATTCGTTGAATTATTGTGTAAATAGTAACAATTGGATAACTATGAGGCTTGCTCAAATTATACCCGCCTGTGCTGCATCACTTATGGCATGACCGGTGTGATAATGTCTATATTTTACCAACAACCAGTGATTTAGTTTATTACAGCCGAAGGATGTCGACCAACCAATATTCATCAAATAATGCAGGCAGTGTATGATGGAATGCACTTTCGAAGGCAACAATGAAGGGCAATGTAATAAATTATCTTCAGTGGCCGCCTCAGGCACACAAATATTGCTGTGACAGATGTGACCAATTGTTTATCAATGTGACGACATCTTCATGCTCATTGTGTAATAGGCGATGCCAGAACAGGCAGGTTTCATTTGAAATCTCACATCTTGAAAATGGTAACAATTAGATTGTGAAATAAAATTGTGAATCAGTGTCACATAATAACCAGTTATTAAGTCTACATGTTTCAAGAGTCTAAAACTGGATACTAACCGAACCTTTCAAGTGTAATGCACCCTAGATAGAATTATCAGAAAAACAATAGTTGCATTACCACTTGGTGTAAAGTTGAACAGTGGTGGCAGCTCTCTGCCACTTGGTAGACGAGTCGCTGGATCACGCAGTTCATCAAAGAATGTATGTGTACAGGCCTCTAGAGGAGTCATCCGACCAGACGGGGTGTATTCCAGGAGACGGCTTACTAAAGTGATGGCCTCAGGTGGAGTCCGAGGACGAAATACCTAGCAGAGTCAAGAGCTGATGTTAGCAACTGATTATTTGAAGGTATAACAGTATATATATGTAATATTTGAAGGTATAACAGTATACATATGTGATATTTGAATGTGTAACGGTATACGTATGCGATATTTGAAGGTATATTGATGTGTTGTATATGATGTGTTGATATGTTGGTTTATGACTGATATGGAAATTATGGGTCATAGAAAAATGCATGAACTCTATCCATAAGAGTCAGATAAACACGTATTATTCTAGTTTTGTCCATATGTGGTTCTACCTTTGCCCATGTTTGAGTCAGAGAAACATGTATGATCCTACACTTTTTGTCCATGTATGAGTCAGACAAACATGTATGATTCTAGTTTTGTCCATGTATGAGTCAGAGAAACATGTATGATTCTAGTTTTGTCCATGTATGAGTCAGACAAACATGTACAAGTCAGAGAAACATGTATGAGTCAGAGAAACATGTATGAGTCAGAGAACATATAATTCAATCTTTGTCCATGTATGAGTAAGAGAAACATGATTGAATCTTTGTCCGTGAATGAGTCAGAGAAACAAGCACGCTCCTACCTTTGTCCATGGATGAGCTTTGATCTGCGGAAACTTGAACTCTGAATAATTTGGATTCATCTCTCTGATCTGCTCACGGGTGGGTGTGCCTAGGACTTTGATAATTTCCACCAGCTGGTCGACCCCACTATCGCCGGGAAAAATAGGCTGTCCAAGCATCAACTCTGCTAAGACACAACCGGCTGACCACACATCTATTCAAGAGTATAATACCACTCATATAAATAAAACACAGCGATGGAAGCACTAACAAAGACATAAACACAGCGATGGAAGAACTAACAAAGACATAAACACAGCGATGGAAGAACTAACAAAGACATAAACACAGCGATGGAAGAACTAACAAAGACATAAACATAGCAATGGAAGAACTAACAAAGACATAAACACAGCGATGGAAGAACTAACAAAGACATAAACACAGCGATGGAAGAACTAACAAAGACATAAACACAGCGATGGAAGAACTAACAAAGACATAAACACAGCGATGGAAGAAATAACAAAGACATAAACACAGCGATGGAAGAAATAACAAAGACATAAACACAGCGATGGAAGCACTAACAAAGAAATACAGACTGGACTTGAAATAGATTGTTCTGCTGCAATGTCCACATTAAATACCATATGGATGAGAGAATAAGTACAGCAGGGAAAATAAACCTACATAAATCTCGAATATTACTTATTCTTCTGCATGGATGTGAGAGTTGGACAATTAAAGCAGAAATGGTGAGCAGAATACAGGATTTTAAAAACAAATGTTAGAGGAATTTTGTTGATTCATTATACAGAACATAGAACCAAATCCAGAACACATGCTTCAGGATTGCCCAACATACAAAGATTAGAGACAGCAGACTGGCCAGAGGATACAGACTTGAGGCAAAAGCTATAGGGCAGCCGCTCCGACCTGGAGATGACAGTGGACTTCGCCCTGACGACAGGCCTGATCATATAACATGACCACAGATGATGAACGCAGAAGATAAAACCAACATGAGCATGAGAAGTCAAATAAACACTCTCGCAGGCCAACAAGAACATCTCAACTTATTCAGCAGCAAAAAAGAACACCTAACAAACAATAAAAAGTCCTTTTAGGGACTATCAACTTAAACATCCCAACAATAACACAGGAGACAGGCAGAGCCACACCATAGTCCTTTTAAGGGCTGCAGCTAGGAGACACGTCGGCAAACCCGGACAAGGAAAAAAAGTACTAGCACCAACCAGACAGATACGCCACAAACAACAAAGGTCCCCAAATGCTCTGATATAACCATTATGGACACTAGTCCTTGGTTGAAAGTGCGGGCCTCGACCATATGAGGCAAAACCATTCGTAAAGAACAACAAACAAGAATATCTCATAGATGTGGTGAAATGTCACAGAATTGTATGGCTTGACTGTGATGAGATATGATTCCCTGTTTAAAAGCTATCCTATAGGAAATAGTTGAGGGTTGAAGAAGATGGGGGGGGGGGGGGGGGGGGGGGCTAAAAAAAATTTTGTTTGATTAAGACTGGACAAGATTAAGATTCTCCATATTTACACAAGGAACTGAGAACAGGGAGATGTGGAGGAATTTATATGTCGATGTTTCCAGAGTGGCACCTCTAAAAGGTTGCTAGTTCGATGATTATGATAATATCACATCACATCAAATAATCACATAGAAGTGATAGTATGAAGACTATGTGCTGATTATCTTGTATGCCTGCATATCATGGACAGTGTATACTTTGTAATGAAGATGTGTAGTTTTCTCATAATGGCATAACTGTCAACTTATTGTCTTCATAAATTGTAGAATTTATATGCGCATTCTTATAAAAATATCCGTATTAGTAATAATTACTGACATTTCTTCTTCTTCAGCATTCATTATTAAACTCCCGCTGGATCTCTTGTGTATCAGGAAAATGGCCCTACTAGATTTCTAGCAGGAAGTAGTCCAGAGAATGGAAATGCAATGTCGCCGTTTTATTTACGTCAGAATTTTAGAAAAAATTAGGAGGGACATGGTTTTTATAAAAAAGGTGGAGAAACTTTGGTTTAAAACAATGGAGAAGGAGATATTTGATGGTTTCCTTATGATGGATACATTACTTACAGATAGCCTGTTCTCAGTTTTGGTTTATTTAATTCACGTATTCGGTTGAGATGTTTGTTGACGTGGGCATAGCCTGATCTCAGTTTTGACTATCTGACTCAGATTTGCTCTTCAAAGTTCTTTTAGTGGGTATATTCTGTTTGTATTTAAAATGTATGTTCATTAATGTCAATTAAAATGCAGCCATAAATCAAGTTAGTGAGTCGTCAGATCATCATGGCATTCCGGGAAAAGTCGATAAGTGCTCCTCAGTAGTGAATGAGTTAAGCTGAAATCGCATACTCCAATTACTATACATTTCAATCGCAATGACCAATTTGAAGTCTGCAACATCTAACTCATTGCAATAAAATCTTTTCACTAATGATAGGCATGCCCTTGAAACTTAAACTTCCGCGACCATGCTAAAAAGATCAAATGTATTTTCCGTAGCTGCCCATGACTACAGCTGCTTGTTGCTACACATCACTTTGAACAAGGATATCACGATTGTAAACAAACGTTATTCATCAGGTTAACAGAGAAAATGAAAGTAGACATAAATAGCTTCCGTTTCCGCTTTCTTCAGCTAAATAAGACAAGTTATAGATCAGCTGTGACTGTATTCAGCCATCGATATAATACGTCAACTTTTTTTCGAAATTACAACACTTTTTAGGAATATTTTTCTAAATTTTGATTTCTATTGTGTAGCCGATAATGTTAGTTCCATCAACGTGGTTCGTTTGTTTTCAAAGACGATATTATATGAAAATATTCAATTTGTTTATAAAATAATGGCAGAGCGATCTAGGTCTAATTAGCTGTGTTTCGTATCAGAATGAGTGTAACAAAGTTCTGACATTCTAGGCCTAGTGACAATAATGTTGGTTCGATTTTCTTAGCTATCACACATACACCAACAGAATTATATCATTACACTCATAACCATTGCTTTATGTCCACACACAAATTATACAGACAGCTATAAAAACAAAAATGTGATTGTATTTTCTAAATACCCACAGAAATAGGGTGACAGTAACAATTGGATTAGTTTATCTTGGAAATATTATCAATTGGACTAACTATATTGGAAATAGTAACGATTGGACTAACTATATTGGAAATAGTAAAAATTATATTAGTTATCTACATTGAGGTTTGACATATACAAAGGTATCAAACAAAACAAGTGCCTGTAAACATGAATACTTACCAATTTGACATGTATAGTCCGTAGCACCAAATATCAACTCTGGGGCCCGGTAGTAACGTGAACAAATGTAGGACACATTCGGTTCACCTCGTACTAATACTTTTGCACTGTTAAGAAAACATAAAATATCACATTTGAATCGAAGTTTTTTTTCAAACCTAAAAAGCTGCCTAGAAATGATATCTCTACACATATTTTCCTTAAAGGCTACAAAACTGTTGCCGGCATGGATCTTTACAATTAGGGCACCTGTGATGAAGTCAAGAGGAAGCCAGACATTGGCAAAATCCACACGGAAATCTACAAATACATGTACTAGACAACAAGACTTCATGATGTGGGTTCGATACCAATGCCTTCTTGAGTACAAGACAAGAAACATAACACCTTAAGGCATCAAATTTCCATTATACTTCCCTGGTGACCAATTTTGACAGTCAAAACCGCTATGATACTTGAGAAATATGATGATAGTATTGCTAAGAGTAGCTCATTCTGGATAATACATTATTCTCATGCCAAAAATGAATGTACTATGCCAGAAAGCACAAATAATGTAGCTCCGCTGTCAAACTAGCAGCACAGTGTACTTTATACTCTACTGCTCAAATCACATGTATATCCAATGCAGATTATTTGAGCGGAGCAGAGAATTACATCATTACAAACTGACATCACCTACGAAATAAGTCTTCTCAGCATTGTTTGTTTTCTTCTTAAAAAATATTTAATTCTGGAAGATGAGTTTTTGCAATACACATAGATAGTTATGTTGTTTTTTTTCTTCTTCTTCTTTTGTTGGCTAATAATGTCTATATCTGCAGTGTTATTTCTTGAATAAATTGTTGGCTAATAATGTCTCTATTTGCAGTTTTATTTCATGTATAAATTGTTTCTTTAAAATAAGGAACAAAATATGAAAGATTCTGCCGACAAATAGATAATGTGAAACAGCTACCCACCTTCCAAAATCACAGAGCTTGAGAACACCAGTTTCCGGGTCTAGCAACAGATTCTGGGGTTTGATATCTCGGTGACACACCCCTTGAGAGTGGATGTAGGCCAAACTCCGGAACAACTGGTACATATACAGCTAGAAAAAAAAGAGAGAGAGACATGACATGCAAAAATATAAATATGCTAGATCAGAAGAATACGTTCATATTTCAAATAACATTGAATGACCTGACAGTGAAAATATTCTTCTTCTTCTTCAGCATTTAAACAATGGTCCTATAACATTTCCAACAGAGAATGGAAATGCAGTGTGTAGCTGTGTTATTTGAGTCAATGGCCTGACACATCCGCTTTCTGCTGATTACAGTAAAACTCATCAACTATGTAAGTCAACAAAGTTATTTATCAACTGTTACTAATTCTTCTTTGTCTGTATTTGTTCTCAAACTCCTGCAGATTAGCAGGATGTAGTCTGGGGAATGCGTCATAATTTTGCTGTGATATCTGCACGTTTCAGCCGGACACATTCAACTTAAACATGGCTTCTGGATCACTGTCTTTTATAAGATAGTCAACTTCACTCCAAAACCTCCTTTGCTGCCTCTTACGATATGCATGGCAAGTAACAGTGCTGCTATTCTTTGCTCTCCTCTCGGGCTCTGGCAACACACATGCATTACTAATTCCAAAACACTGCCAGTCCCATGGAAATGAAAGTCGGGTTAAAAATACCAAGCGGGCATCTTCTATATCTATAGTGTAATGTACAGCTGGCCTACAAGCGATAGGGCTACGGACGCTCGTCATTCAGCGGAAGTAATAAACACAATGTATTAGTAGTTATCACTGCCGTAGTTGGATGTGCAGGGTCATTGGAACAAATAAAACTGCAAAGCATTTCCGTTCTCTGGACCAGATCCTGGTGGCAATCTAATGTGACCGTCTCACTACAAGAGATCCAGCGGGAGTTTGAAAACATACGAAAAAACTAATTATCTGTCTGCTAACATTATACTGCCAATTTATATATCAGATAGGAAGGACTTCATAGAAAGAGCAAAAAATAAAACATAGGTTCTTGCTACATTATGTATGAAAAAGCTGGTTCCTTCCTAGGAGAAGGGTTCACATTTTTAAAGAAATCAGCACTGATTTGAAATGTTAATTAATTTGTGACATCCCTCTGCTGCTGTATTCCTAGTTAGAAAAAAAGGGCTGCAGTAATGATTTTTTTTTCTCGATCGATTAAGTAATCGTTACCACTGCAAAGACTGTTCCTAGATGTTGAGATATACAGGAGCTACATATTATGATCTTAACCTACTGCGCTGTTGGAAGGACTACCTGGAACTGCACTGTTAAAAATCACCACCAACAGATTGAGCTGATGGGGTAAGTAATAAACACTGGGTTGTTCTTTAGTATGCAACTCAAGGGAAATAGTAATAACATGAACACAATATTATTCTCTCATTTTTTCCCTAAATTTCGTCTCCACAAAACATGTAGACCCGTCACCTAGGAAAGAACCAAAAACTCATAAAAAGAAATAAAATCAAACAAAACATCTGAGACATTAAAAAAATGATATAGTATTAGATCACAAATAGGAGACACCCACACGGAGTACAGAACATACCAAAAATGATAAGAGCAAACTCACACACACAGAGAAGATACTCTTAACATGCCTCA
Organism: Meghimatium bilineatum; assembly: GCA_034231615.1. Lineage (NCBI taxonomy): Eukaryota > Metazoa > Mollusca > Gastropoda > Stylommatophora > Philomycidae > Meghimatium > Meghimatium bilineatum. The sequence goes on from CM067302.1 coordinate 18,374,370, forward strand.
CATATAAACGCAGCACAACCCTCACCTTTATGAATATGATAGGTATAGTTTGTTTAGATTTACTGTAATGCCGTGCCACGCGGTACACAGTCTCCGGTACATACTCTAGCACCAGGTTCAAGAAGACCTCATCTTTCTGTGAATGTCAGCCAAAACAACTCTTAAATTACATCATTTGGTGTTAACTGACAATCATTGAATGTTAACGGACAATCATTGAATGTTAACTGACAATCATTGGATGTTAACTGACAATCATTGGATGTTAAATTCTGCGTTTGCTTACACAGTGCTGCAGATTAGAAGGACATAGTCCAGAGAATGTAATACATTGTGTCATGGTTTACAGCTTAGCTGTGATGCCTGCACATTTCAGCATTGACATATCCAACTTTAGTATGGCTTCTAAGCCATTTTGATCCTCTGTGGGATGGAATAGCTAACTTCACCCCAACAGAAGAAGTAGTGTAATAGTAATAGTAGCAATAGTATTGTAACAATAGTAGTAGCAAAACAATAGCTGTAGTGGCAACAGTAGTGTAACAATAGTTGTAGTAGAAATAGTAGTGTAACAATATTAGTGTAACAATAGTTGTAGTAGCAATATTAGTGTAACAATAGTAGTAGTAGTAGCAATAGTAGTGTAACAATAGTAGTAGTAGTAGCAATATTAGTGTAACAATAATAGTAGTAGTAGCAATAGTAGTAGTAGAAATAGTAGTGTAACAATAGTAGTAGTAGAAATAGTAGTGTAACAATAGTTGTAGTTGCAATATTAGTATAACAATAATAGTAGTAGTAGCAATAGTAGTGTAACATTAGTTGTAGTTGCAACAGTGTGTTATGGTTACATTGCTACATTGTGTTATGGTTTACAGCTTAGCTGCGATACCTGCACATTTCAGCATTGACATATCCAACTTTAGTATGGCTTCTAAGCCATTTTGATCCTCTGTGGGATGGAATAGCTAACTTCACCCCAACAGAAGAAGTAGTGTAATAGTAATAGTAGCAATAGTATTGTAACAATAGTAGTAGCAAAACAATAGCTGTAGTGGCAACAGTAGTGTAACAATAGTTGTAGTAGAAATAGTAGTGTAACAATAGTTGTAGTAGCAATATTAGTGTAACAACAATAGTAGTAGTAGCAATATTAGTGTAACAACAATAATAGTAGTAGTAATATTAGTGTAACAATAATAGTAGTAGTAGCAATATTAGTGTAACAATAGCTGTAGTGGCAATAGTAGTAGTAGAAATAGTAGTGTAACAATAGTTGTAGTTGCAATATTAGTGTAACAATAGTTGTAGTAGCAATAGTAGTGTAACAATAGCTGTAGTGGCAATAGTAGTAGTAGAAATAGTAGTGTAACAATAGTTGTAGTTGCAATATTAGTGTAACAATAGTTGTAGTAGCAATAGTAGTGTAACAATAGCTGTAGTGGCAATAGTAGTAGTTGAAATAGTAGTGTAACAATAGTTGTAGTAGCAATAATAGTTGTAGCAATAGTAGTGTAACATTAGTTGTAGTTGCAACAGTATTGTAACGATGGTTGTAGTAGCAATAGTAGTAGCAACACTAGCAGTCGTGATAATAGTAATTGTTGAAGCAGTAGTAACAACAGCAGTGCTAGCAGTAGTGGCTCACCTTTTCCCCTGATGAATAGAAAAAGTACTTCAGTTTGACAATGTTCTGGTGCTCCAGCTTACGCATAATCTGTAGCTCTCGATTCTGAATTAGAAATAAGAATTTTATTTCATCATCCATTATCCCTATAAACATAATCATCTGAAGATGTCACGTCACAGATGCACTATCTGTTCTGTAGACTGTCAAACTTGCCAATAAATCAACAAAACATCATAGCAAGCAAAAAGAGAATTGTACTTCAGTGGGTAATCAATCATTGATGTGAAACGGTTTAACGTGACACAAATATAGGCAAAACTGGTAGAGACCGCTTCTTCCAATATCTTCATAATGTTAATCAATGATCTATTACTCCTCTTGTCGTGCATTTGAATGGAACTAACAATCTTAGTGTCCATTACACCCAAGTAACTACAATAAGAGGTAGAAAGAGATACAAGTGGGAGAGTAACATCACGAGATGGACAGGTTACAGCCTAGCAGAGTGCACCACCAAAAAAAGAGACAGGGGATGTTGGAGATCAGTTGCAGCGAACCTTTATTGCGGAGACGGTACTTAATGATGATGAACTGCAATAAAATCATTGCTTCACTTATGATAGGGCTAGGTACAAACTTGGGAATGATTATACAGTGCAGTATGATGCCCTTAAGCTACTAGGACTGAACACAGATCATTCATTCATTTAGTTATTATTTTGTTTTCTCACTCTCTCACTTTTGTTTCTAGCCCAACATTTATGGTTTAACTCTAAGTTGTTTATTTTAAATGTGTGTTTCTACAATACATCATAGAGGCCTTTATTTGTTACCTCATTGAATTGACCCACCCGAACAATGTTCAAATCCCATGATACCTTCTGATTTTACAGCAAAACAACTACAAAGTGACCTCGGGCCATACTACAACCACTGCAACAGTTATGAAGAAATATATTAAAATACCATCTTGATGTATGACCTAAGCTACAAGATTGGAAACAGCAAATACCATCTTAATGTATGACCTAAGCCATGAGATTGGAAACAGCAAATACCATCTTAATGTATGACCTAAGCCATGAGATTGGAAACAGCAAATACCATCTTAATGAATGACCTAAGCCATGAGATTGGAAACAGCAAATACATCTTAATGTATGACCTAAGCCATGAGATTGGAAACAGCAAATACCATCTTAATGTATGACCTAAGCCATGAGATTGGAAACAGCAAATACCATCTTAATGTATGACCTAAGCCATGAGATTGGAAACAGCAAATACCATCTTAATGTATGACCTAAGCCATGAGATTGGAAACAGCAAATACCATCTTAATGTATGACCTAAGCCATGAGATTGGAAACAGCAAATACCATCTTAATGTATGACCTAAGCCATGAGATTGGAAACAGCAAATACCATCTTAATGTATGACCTAAGCCATGAGATTGGAAACAGCAAATACCATCTTAATGTATGACCTAAGCCATGAGATTGGAAACAGCAAATACCATCTTAATGTATGACCTAAGCCATGAGATTGGAAACAGCAAATACCATCTTAATGTATGACCTAAGCCATGAGATTGGAAACAGCAAATACCATCTTAATGTATGACCTAAGCCATGAGATTGGAAACAGCAAATACCATCTTAATGTATGACCTAAGCCATGAGATTGGAAACAGCAAATACCATCTTAATGTATGACCTAAGCCATGAGATTGGAAACAGCAAATACCATCTTAATGTATGACCTAAGCCATGAGATTGGAAACAGCAAATACCATCTTAATGTATGACCTAAGCCATGAGATTGGAAACAGCAAATACCATCTTAATGAATGACCTAAGCCATGAGATTGGAAAAAGCAAATACCATCTTAATGTATGACCTAAGCTACGAGATTGGAAACAGCAAATACCATCTTGATGAATGACCTAAGCTACGAGATTGGAAACAGCAAATACCATCTTAATGTATGACCTAAGCCATGAGATTGGAAACAGCAAATACCATCTTGATGTATGACCTAAGCCATGAGATTGGAAACAGCAAATACATCTTAATGTATGACCTAAGCCATGAGATTGGAAACAGCAAATACCATCTTAATGTATGACCTAAGCCATGAGATTGGAAACAGCAAATACATCTTAATGTATGACCTAAGCCATGAGATTGGAAACAGCAAATACCATCTTAATGTATGACCTAAGCTATGAGATTGGAAACAGCAAATACCATCTTAATGTATGACCTAAGCTATGAGATTGGAAACAGCAAATACCATCTTAATGTATGACCTAAGACATGAGATTGGAAACAGCAAATACCATCTTAATGTATGACCTAAACCATGAGATTGGAAACAGCAAATACCATCTTAATGTATGACCTAAACCATGAGATTGGAAACAGCAAATACCATCTTAATGTATGACCTAAGCCATGAGATTGGAAACAGCAAATACCATCTTAATGTATGACCTAAGCTATGAGATTGGAAACAGCAAATACCATCTTAATGTATGACCTAAGACATGAGATTGGAAACAGCAAATACCATCTTAATGTATGACCTAAACCATGAGATTGGAAACAGCAAATACCATCTTAATGTATGACCTAAACCATGAGATTGGAAACAGCAAATACCATCTTAATGAATGACCTAAGACATGAGATTGGAAACAGCAAATACCATCTTAATGTATGACCTAAGCTATGAGATTGGAAACAGCAAATACCATCTTAATGTATGACCTAAGCCATGAGATTGGAAACAGCAAATACCATCTTAATGTATGACCTAAGCCATGAGATTGGAAACAGCAAATACCATCTTAATGTATGACCTAAACCATGAGATTGGAAACAGCAAATACCATCTTAATGAATGACCTAAGCTACGAGATTGGAAACAGCAAATACCATCTTAATGAATGACCTAAGCTACAAGATTGGAAACAGCAAATACTATCTTAATGAATGATCTAAGCTACAAGATTGGAAACAGCAAATACCATCTTAATGAATGACCTAAACTACAAGATTGGAAAAAGCAAATACCATCTTAATGAATGACCTAAGCCATGCGATTGGAAACAGCAAATACCATCTTAATGAATGACCTAAGCTACAAGATTGGAAACAGCAAATACCATCTTAATGAATGACCTAAACTACAAGATTGGAAAAAGCAAATACCATCTTAATGAATGACCTAAGCTAAGAGATTGGAAACAGCAAATACCATCTTAATGAATGACCTAAGCTACGAGATTGGAAACAGCAAATACCATCTTAATGAATGACCTAAGCCATGAGATTGGAAACAGCAAATACCATCTTAATGAATGACCTAAGCTACAAGATTGGAAACAGCAAATACCATCTTAATGAATGACCTAAGCCATGAGATTGGAAACAGCAAATATCATCTTAATGAATGACCTAAGCTAAGAGATTGGAAACAGCAAATACCATCTTAATGAATGACCTAAGCTACAAGATTGGAAACAGCAAATACCATCTTAATGAATGACCTAAACCATGAGATTGGAAACAGCAAATACCATCTTAATGAATGACCTAAGCCATGAGATTGGAAACAGCAAATACCATCTTAATGAATGACCTAAACTACAAGATTGGAAAAAGCAAATACCATCTTAATGAATGACCTAAACTACAAGATTGGAAACAGCAAATACCATCTTAATGAATGACCTAAACTACAAGATTGGAAACAGCAAATACCATCTTAATGAATGACCTAAGCCAAGAGATTGGAAACAGCAAATACTACCAAGCATTAACACCTAAATGAAAGACAAGGCTGCTAAAGAAGACATGCAATGTTCCACTACCTAGCATGGGGAAAACAGGGACACGAAAATCTGCAACAACAACATGGATCAGATTATATAACTACACTACAGAATAATAATAACACCGCAATAATAATAACACCATAATAATAATAACAGAAAAAACCCATCTATATTGAGAACAATTAAACCATAAAGACTGAGTCATCTGTATATACTCTGGTCCTAGAGGATTTCGTAGATACCAGATTTTGTCTTTATGTTCTGTATGGAGTTTTCTATTATTGGTGAGTGTTTAATGGCTAAGGAAAATATGGGCTGCTTGGGTTATTTATTTTTTTCTTAGGGAGCACATCTGTCATCTGTAGAAAACCAAATTGTCTATAGATATTATTTGGGTAGCAATCATGGCACCTTGTCATCAAATTACATTCTGAGAATTTGTAATTCTGACATTATTTTTCAGGATTGCATTGCACTGTTTTTCCCCATGATCCGCAACAGTTCTAACACGTAATCTTATACGTTTTCTTTAGGGCCAAGAAGTTAGTGTACCCCCACCCGTAGTATGTTGTGTGTTGCAACCGATTTCTTCATTAGGAACAATCTAATCACACAGGTGTGTCAACTAGTACAGATTTTCTGTATTTATACAAAATTCCCCCCCCCCCAAATAATATTTATTTTATACATTTTTTTTAAAAAAAAAGGTCACTTGGTGTTTATCCTAGCAATTATTACTAATGCAGACATTTTTATCTCACACTCTGATTGAAAGGTGGGGGGGGGGGGGGGGAGAGAGATAGAGAGATAGAAGGTATTGGTGCAAAATATGGACGCTTTTTATTGAAATACGGAAATTGTTAAAAATGCGGATTTATGAAAACAATAAGTTGACATCTATGCAATCGTACCAGCAGAGCCCCACTATGCAATCGTACCAGCAGAGCCCCACTATGCAATCGTACCAGCAGAGCCCCACTATGCAATCGTACCAGCAGAGCCCCCACTATGCAATCGTACCAGTAAAACCCCACTATGCAATCGTACCAGTAAAACCCCACTATGCAATCGTACCAGCAGAGCCCCACTATGCAATCGTACCAGCAGAGCCCCCACTATGCAATCGTACCAGTAAAACCCCACTATGCAATCGTACCAGTAAAACCCCACTATGCAATCGTACCAGCAGAGCCCCACTATGCAATCGTACCAGCAGAGCCCCACTATGCAATCGTACCAGTAAAACCCCACTATTTAACGACAGAGTTGCTGACTATACATAGAAAGAAAACATTCCCAAAATGACCACATATCTATCTCACCTTAAATCTTTTGTCTTGTAAAACTTTCTTAATGGCCACGAGTTCTCCAGTGTCCAACAGCCTTGCTTGATAAACAACTCCAAATGAACCATTCCCGATTACCTTGGCATCCGTGTAGCTGACCTCCTGGGGGCGGTCTGACCCCTGTCCTGCTGTGGCCAAAACAGTTGTAACCTTGCTGCCATCTTTGCCTATTGTGAGCAAAATATTGTGACATAAATATGACAAAATATTGATACAATCAATCTCACAATTGTCACATCAACTTAAAATTAAAATCAATCTGACAGAATATTGTTATATCAATCTTACAACTGTCACATTATAACTATATCAACTTAATCATTTTTACATCAAATTAATTAGTTATATCAACCTTCATACCATTACATCAACTTTACCATTGTTATATAAAATTGAATATTTCTATATCAACGTCCATAATGTTACATCAATTTATCTAATATTTTACAATGTATTTTACTAATGTTACATCAACGTGTCTTTATTCCATTTTTTCCCCCAAGCAACTTTATTACTGCATCAATATTACTAACCATCAAATTTGTTACACCAGCCTGGAAAACTTTATAGATACAATTTAATATTGTTACACAGATGCAACTACAATATGTTTACAGCATTGTATGGTCATTGCCAACTATGATGGATGAACAATCACAAAGTGTGTCACAAACATTGAAATTGGAAGAGGGTTGGCTATTAAACATTGTAACAAGAAAACAGGGTTTTGGGAGACATAGCTAGGAGAAACTAGTAATGGAAGGCATGGTTGCTGGCAACAGGGAAATGGCAGTCCAGGATGACAATGGACAAGAGGCATTATAGAGTAAACATGTCCTTGGCTGTGTGGTCAACACATTCAGATATGTGAGTTCAAAGCATGCAAAAACAAGACTACATTCTGGAAAGAATGTGTCACTTTAATAGGTTACGTATGTTGATTATCATCTACGTACACCGGACATGTCCATACATGCTCAGATCTCAGCTTCAGTAAATCTCCCAAGGCATAACGGCTGATGGTTCGCATTCTATATTAGTCCAGTGCCCTTGACTAATGGTCATTTATTTCAAAATCCTCTGATCATGCTGATATGAAGAACAGTGAATATGTCTGCTAGGTCCACAGGCTGACCATCTGTTATGGTGGCGAGGCTAACTAATTTGTCAGCCAGTTCGTTTCTCTCCATAACTGTGCCCGGGGACATAGATAAATGTGATTTTCTGCAGCGGGGCCAACATTTTAGCAATCTCGAATGACTTCACCCATCCTCTACGAACATCACCTCCTGTTTTGACTTTCTCAACCATGTTCATTGAGTAACTTAGTATATTTGCATGGGAATAGGCTTGCGATTGCAGTCAGTTAAGTGCCTGCATTATAGCAAATATTTCCATTATTAGAATGCTTGTTGTGTAAAAACCCCACCAGCAATTTAATAATAGTTCAAGTTTGCAGACATCAAACATTTATTCCACTTCACCAGCTATTAATATAATTTTAATATACTGCCAGGAGTGAAACTAGGCACAGGTGAATGTTCCCGTTGTGTCATAAGTAATCCCCAGGGGGCTATTACAAGTGAAATGAATTTAGTTTATGTGAATGTTGTGAGAGAAGGAACCCAGAACTTGCCCTGTGTGCTAAAACTTTGTTTGTGCAGTTAATACAGCCCAGTAACATTCATTCCTGTGATGTGACTGGGAACTAACATTAATTTGCGTGATACTAAGAACTAACATTATAATTTGTGTGATGTGACTAGGAACTAACATTAATTTGCATGTTACTAAGAACTAACATTAATTTGCATGATGTTACTAAGAAATAACATTAATTTGCATGATGTTACTAAGAAATAACATTAATTTGCATGATGTTACTAAGAAATAACATTAATTTGTGTGATGTTACTAAGAAATAACATTAATTTGTGTGATGTTACTAAGAAATAACATTAATTTGTGGGATGTTACTAAGAAATAACATTAATTTGTGTGATGTTACTAAGAAATAACATTAATTTGTATGATGTTACTAGGAACTAACATTAATTTGTGTGATGTTACTAGGAACTAACAATCTGTGCAATACTACTACAATCTAGTATACAGGTGTTAAAACAAAACACAATTATCCTTATAAACAACAATACAAGATCTGGTGAGACAATGTTAAAAGAGTGGTGTTCAAAGCAAATTACGAATAAAAAAAAACATTAAAGAAGAACGGCAAAGTGCAAAACAATTGTCAGCAACAAAATTTGCCCTCGGCAAACAAGCTCAGGAATCCTAACATAATTAACAATCACAATAAATCTACTACTACTATTATTGTTCTCTCAAAGGAGCACAGCAACAACAAAAATGTTTATAGCAAATAAATGTGAACAAAAGTTTTGTTCAGATTTCAGTTCGATGGATTTTTTTTAAAGCGTTCATTCTCAAACTCCCACTGGATCTCTCTTATAGTAGGACAATGGTCTTACTAGATTTCCAGCAAGATGTAGGAGTTTATGAACAAACAAAGAAGATAACATATACCTACTTAAACTTATTATCTCCGGCAAGCTGTTAAAACAGCTTCAATTAAGCTTACGCTTCCTGTCAGTAAGATGCTGAAACCTCAATTTTTATAATTACATCTAAATACATTAGGGTAGTGTAGAAGGAAACCCCATCACAGAGATAGAGTTAATCTACGGAAAACATATTACAAATGTATGTACGAGTGATAATGATGGAACACAGACGAGGTATGAGTCTGTCATTTCTTTTATCTACACCATTCGCTGCCTAGCGACAGTCACAAACTATGGAAGCCCACCCGAATTAAAGGCATGATGAAATTGAATGTGCCCGGTAGACGGTGCAAAATAACCCAGTTCTGCTGTGAAACAGGAAGCACAATGTACTTCAAGCTCCCCCTGTAGAATTCACACAAACTTTCATGTTGGTTATCAGAGAGTGAACACCGAAGAAAAATCTATGATAGTCTGCATTTAAATTGTAGCCCAAGTTTGGTGTTTCTCTCCAGCATCCTTTTTTTAAAACTGAAAGTTTTCTAGAACTCTCGACTCAGATGACTGTTCTTCTTCAGCGTTCATTCTCAAACTCTTTCTCTAAGTAACAGGACAATGGTTATACAAGATTTCCAGTTGGATATAGTCCAGAATGAAAATGTGTTGTCGCCGTTGTATTTATGTCAATGGCCTGACACATCAGTCTTTGGTGGAGAGATGCCTGTTCAATTCAATGTGGTCATAGGGAGCAATGCCACAAGCTAGAGAGAATTCTACTTGGAGGAGGAGGAATTTCACTGTGCGGCTGTGGCGTTTTTTTTCCAATTTAGAAATATTTTGCAATAAGATAAAAGGATTGACCCTTACAGCAATCCAGACATAATTCTTCAGCAGACTTCAACACAGCGGAGATCATGGCGTGTGTGGATATGCGTGTGTGTTTGTGCGGATTGACCACCATTTTAAAACTCCTTAGTCATCTCCTACAACATACATGGCAGGCAGCAGTATTGCTCTTATATGTTTCTCTTTTTTGAACCCGGAAACACACAAATGTAAGAACGTGTCATCAGTAGTTACAATTTAACTCAACAAACATTTACTAGTATTACTACAACAACTCTCCCTACTACAATTCGCCATCAATAACTACTGCTACTATCAAGATACACCCCCCCAAAGGACAGGGATAACTCAAACAAGCTGGAAATATAGGGGCTGTGGTAACACAGAGCAAATGCAAACTTTCAAAAGAATAGTTCTGTATTTCAGCCGAAAGTAACCTATAAAGTCTGTACTTATTTGTTAAACGACAGGAATTAACCACTTAGCTGCAAATGTATCTTTAAGGATATGATATGGGGTTGCAGCCATTTTGTGTTGATCTTAGTTTTCCAGGCAAACAATTCATCTGGATGCTTTATTATAAGCTTCCAGATTTATTTTTTTTCCGATTGGCAGCTAAGAAGAGGAACTCCGCAGCTAAGGGATCCAAGTGCTTAGTTCTGAGTTCCTCCAAGACTGCATTACACTAAACCAGTTACGGGAGGAACACTGGCCTACAGAGATGGATGACCACAGAAAGCTATTTGGGAGCACTAAGCTTTCAAATACAGAAGCATTCATTAAAAAAAAAACAACTGGACGTGCTGTGTAGACATCAAACTGCGAACGAGAAGAAGACACTTTTCCAAATCATATTCAACCTTGCCATGGCAGTCATCGCCATTTGAAATCTTAGCTTCAGCTCATTTCCCCGAGTTACCATCATCACATATTTGGGATCCAAGATATTTGAAGGTGGTAACTTTTCAAATTTTGTGTCCGTTTAATATCATTTTTTCATTGAACAAATACATGAAATCAACATTTTGACCAAATTATCTTTATCAATATAAGGACATACAAACACTGAATGAAACAACAAAGTGGAAAAGACTAAATATCCCCGGTCAGAAGATGACAAAGTAATATCTAGAAAGCTGATAAATTCAGCACAAATACTACCGGTACATATAGAAAGACTATGTGCCAATATTGTTAAAGCTGACAAGATGTCTGAAAAGTTGATAAAATATTCATAGAAAGCTGATAAATTAAATATAAGTACTATCTACAGTAAAATGACAAATAAACCACAACAAAGTCTAAAAAGCTGACAAAGCAGTCTCTAGAAAGCTGACAAATGAAGCACAATATCTATAAAGCTGATTTCCAAAGAAATAATCAGACAGTACAGATACCTGCCATAGTCACTTCTTACAACTGAATTCGGTAAATAATAGTCAATGACAACAAATTTCAGTACCAAGTAGCCACTGACAACTTCTAGCGCCAGGGTCCAGGTACTGAAAAAATTGAAAAATTGAGGCATTTATACAGAGAAAAGCTGACACATAGTAAAGCAGTGGGAACGTATAAATTGAAGAAGTGAGTAGTTGATAGAAAGATATGAAGTGAGGAATTGATATAGATAAGAAATGAGGAGCTGATATAAAGATAAGTGAGGAGCTGATATAAAGATAAGAAGTGATGAGGTGACATAAAGAGAAATGAGGAACTGATATTAGGTATTAGGTATGTTGATTATCCTCTTCATACACCGGACAAGTCCATAGGTGCTCAGATCTCCGCTTCAGTAAATCTCTCATGGTATAATGGCTGATGGTTCCGGTTCTATGTGGTTCACTGCTATTTTTGAAATCTTTGCCAGGGGTTCTCTACGGGCCATGCACATCTTCACTAGCAATTCGCGCATTCTCGATATTGACTCATGCTCATTCATCTCAAAACCCCCTAATCGCGAGGATTCACAAAGAGCAATGAGTATGTCTGCTCGGTCCATAGGCTGACCGTCTGTTGTGGTGCCGAGGCTAGCTAATTGGTCGGATTGTTCGTTTCCCTCCACGCACACGTGTCCGGGGACAAAAATAAGTGCGAGTCTTCGTAGTGATGCCCGCATTAATGACTACACCCATTTCCTACGTACATCACCTGTTTTTGACTTTCTGAATCATATTAAGAGAGTCACTTAGTATGCACACATGGGAATATGATTGTGATTCCAGCCAGTCAAGTGCCTGCGTTACAGCGGATACTTCCATTGTTAGGCTAGTTATTGTTGCGGTAAAGGCACCACTGGCTTCGCGTACTGTTCTTCCTTTTGATCTGGCAGCAAAGGCCCATTCGCATCAGTGGTGACGGATGACCGACCCATCCGTGTAAATCACAACATCTGTGTTATCGGTATTCTCACGGATTAGTGCCTTGACCTCAGCATCCACACTCACTGGGCTGAGTTCACTGCATTCTCAATATAGTGTAATGACAGTCTTGACTGCCTCTTGAAAGACCGTAGCAATAGGTATCCATTCCTTGCCAGGAGTTATGTCTTCTGGGGCACAGAAATGCTTAATGGTATCCTCGGTCCGACACATCCACGATTTGCCTCTCTTGAACCTGATTCCCTTCACACGTGGGAGCTCACTGTGTAGTGGGTGGTCTATGTAAGAACTCACTCTGAGGTATGCGCGGGCACGCCACATATTAATTCTATGAAATATGTTCGGAAAATCAAGGAAAATAGCTACACAGGGTGTGTCCCTTGTGCAAGCAAGGTGATCCGCATCGCTTCGTTTTGAATTCTCTCCAGCTTCTCAATCGGTGTGTGACTGGTGGTGATAGTAGTGCATGCATATTTAATGACAGGGAGGACAAGAGCCTTGAATAAGATTACGAGCTGTAGTTGTTTAGTGTCAGCTGCTGCCATCACTCTCAGAGCTGAAAGTCATTTACGGGCCCTTGCGGTAACATGATCAACGTGTTCCCGGAAACACAGACTACGATCAAATCACACTGATATAAAGATAAGAAGGAAGGAGTTCACATAAAGAGAATTAAGGAGCTTATAGAAAGAGAAATCAAGAACTGATATAAAGAGAAGTGAGGAACTGATATGAAAAGAAGAAATGATGAATTGTTATAAGGGAAGCAGCGAGAAAAATATAAAGGGAAGTAACAAATAACATAAAGAGAAGTAGCAAGAAACTGATATAAAGGGAAGTAATGAGATGACGGTATAATGAGAAGATGCAAAAAGCGTATAAAGGGAAGCAAAAAACAGAACAAGCTGAACCTACTGCAATTCTAAAGTCAAGGAAATAAATATCATGTCCATGATTAGGGAAAAAGAAAACAAATGGTACTTTCCTGTTTAAACATACAAAAAAAAAACTTACTACAAAGTCATACAATAAGATATCTTTTTAACTCTTTCTGGATCAATTTCCCCCCCCCCCCCATGGGTAGATGCCCCGTTGTCCCATCATTTTTCTGCTCATTTTGTTTTATCGATAGTTGGGTGTGTTTGTCTATTTTCTGAACATGCTATTTCACCTCTAACATTCTAGTATTTTTTTCTCTTCTGGGTTGTATTTATATTTAGCTGTGCCATGTGAATGTCAATAGTGCCGTTCTTACTTGTCATACTATGTTGTGAATGTGTTCCTGATGAAGGCCTTTTGGTCGGATTACCGATTTGTGTGTGCTATTATATGTGTTACCAGTAATTAGCAAAACTTCATTATCCTGTTCCAAGTTGTGTTTTTACAACAAAACAAGTCACTATGATGTCACTTTTTATTTCATGCAGCAATGGCAACCATGAATGTTATGATCCTTACACAGTAAAGGCTGCATCTGTTTTTTTCTCTTCTCCTTCAGCATTCATTCTCAAACTCCCGCTGGATCTCTCTTTTAGCAGGATCATTTTCCTATTAGATTTCCAGCAGGATATAATCCAGAGAATGGAAATGCGTTGTGTCACCGTTTAATTTGCGCCAATGGCCTGACACATCTGTCTTTGCGGAGCATCTCTGTTTAAAGCTAGAGGTATACTCGCACCCATTAAGGGAATGCAAGATGAGTACACATTATCAGCGAGTGGCTCATGGTTGCAATGAAATGCTACTTCTTGCAGAATTGATTGCCACTATATATTCTCGGAAACCATGTAGCACAGTGGTTAGCACACTGACTTCACATATGAGTGGTCCTTGGTTCATTCCCCAGTTGAGACAAATGTTTTTCAGATCACAATGCCTTCTGTGTCGACCCAGCCGTGATTGGGTACTGAATTAATCTGGAAAGAAAGTAGGGACTGTGAGGGAGAGAAGATGGCTACCACCTTCATATAGCAGAGCCACAGAAATGTCAGATCGCTAACATCTCACACATTACGGCACTAATAAATGCTATGAGTTAACTTTATGTATTCTCAGTTGGTCCCAACTCGCTGAGTTATATTTGTTTTGCACTACACTGTTTCATTAAGTGTATATGTCAACTAACCAGGTCAGTATGCCTGTGTAGCAACAGAGACCTGGGCTTCTAGTTCAGTGCGCAAAGAATAGGGTCACTGCTTTCTTTCCAGGTATGTCAGGGGATACCCTGATAACATGCTACAAAAATGATTGTCACATCTTATCTCAATTTCTTATTTTTGTCTTCTAATAAATGATCATGGGTGGCGAAGAGATGCAGGCCAGAGGACATTGCAACTTTGTCCTTTTCTTGGCAGACTCCTAGGTAATGAGGAATACTAGATATACCATCACTGCAAATGGTTCAACAAATCTGACAGAAGAAGTATGAGATAGTTGGCCCATATGTATATGTTTGCTCCCTGCAACACGTGGTAAACCTAGAGAAACTGGCGCACAAACGTCCTATTTTCGGGGACTAAACTTGCACCCATAAATCTCCCTTACAAATCTATGCCTTTGAGATCGTATACGAGCTGAGGTATCACCTGTTACAAAACTAAGAACATGTGTTGTTGCCAGAAAGGCTGTCAAGAACTACCTGCTCGCAGGATTATTTCATGATCATCATCGGAACAGTAATCACAGAGCATACCCCCAACTACTTCCTGTTCAGTTTTTAAGAATTGTGCGTGCGTAAAAGTTGTTATTGTTTCGGAATTCCCCTCAGGGACATGTACTAGCGCTAGATTTACTGTAAACACTATACCTAAGCCTGGCCACCCCCTCCCAGGGTCCTACATCTAGCAGTATCCTGCAGTGGTACTAACGATCTGCAAGTGACGTAATTTCTTAGACCGTGCAATAAAATGAACACAATGCGCAAACCATCATACACTACCAATGAACATGTACATTTAATCTTGTTTCGTTCACATCCTGCTATAATAACAAAATATAGGGGGTATATTTTGTGATTATATAACATCATCATCATAGTCAGTATAAAACAAACCAATGTTAAGGAATGGATATATTAAAGAGCAAGCACAAACCGCAAAGAGATGGATTAAAAAAAGATTATTATAAATAAATTTAAGTTAAGGAACAATGGCATCCAACAAATGCACAGAAAAGTTGGAGCAAAATAAAAATAAATACAGAGAGTAAAAAAACACAACACAAATAATAAATACAGAAAACACAACACAAAATATTGAAAAAATGAGAACCTTCATTGAGACATTCCATGCGGTATGTAGGAGTGCAGTTTTTCCTATCATGTAAATTGTTCAAATTAAATTACACAATAATTTGGTTAGGGTAATGTGTTTCGAGGATGTGTTATAAAACATATATAGCCTACCAGTTATCTTGACAATACACATGATCGAAATAATATTTGGAACAATCATGAAGGGGGTTGTGATAAGTGGGATCAAGGACAATAGTAGGGTTGAAGATAAGTGTGAGAGCTGGAAGACAAGAGTAGTATCAAGACATGGGTGGTACCAAAGCAAGAGTGGGATCAAGACATGGGTGGTACTAAAGCAAGAGTGGGATCAAGACATGGGTGGTACCAAAGCAAGAGTGGGATCAAGACATGAGTGGTACCAAAGCAAGAGTGGGATCAAGACATGGGTGGTACCAAAGCAAGAGTGGGATCAAGACATGGGTGGTATCATGATGAGTGTACTAAAGCAAGAGTGGGATCAAGACATGAGTGGTACTAAAGCAAGAGTGGGATCAAGACATGAGTGGTACCAAAGCAAGAGTGGGATCAAGACATGAGTGGTACCAAAGCAAGAGTGGGATCAAGACATGAGTGGTACCAAAGCAAGAGTGGGATCAAGACATGGGTGGTACCAAAGCAAGAGTGGGATCAAGACATGGGTGGTATCATGATGAGTGTACTAAAGCAAGAGTGGGATCAAGACATGAGTGGTACTAAAGCAAGAGTGGGATCAAGACATGAGTGGTACCAAAGCAAGAGTGGGATCAAGACATGGGTGGTAGCAAAGCAAGAGTGGGATCAAGACATGAGTGGTACCAAAGCAAGAGTGGGATCAAGACATGAGTGGTACCAAAGCAAGAGTGGGATCAAGACATGAGTGGTACCAAAGCAAGAGTGGGATCAAGACATGGGTGGTATCATGATGAGTGGTACCAAAGCAAGAGTGAGATCAAGACATGGATGGTATCAAGACTAAGTGGTACCAAAGCAAGAGTGAGATCAAGACATGGATGGTATCAAGACTAAGTGGTACCAAAGCAAGAGTGAGATCAAGACATGATGGTATCAAGACTAAGTGGTACCAAAGCAAGATTGGGATCAGGACATGGGTTTTATCAAGACATAAGTGGTACCAAAGCATGAGTGGGATCAAGACATGTGTGGTACCAAAGCAAGAGTGGGATTAAGACATGGGTTTTATCAAGACAGGTGGTATCAAGATGAGTGATAGCAAAGCAAGAGTGGGATCAACATACGGGTGTGGTCAAGACAAGAGAGAGCAAGACATGAGTGGTATCAATACTAGAAATGGTTTGAATCACGTGAGGTAAATATTTAAAGACAGGACAGAATTAAGGAAGAATGTCAAAGGGTGATGATGTTGCAATTTAAGGACAAAAATGTGCAACAGGTAATAAATGTGGGTATAGTCTGAGTTAATGTGAATAATTTAGCGAAATGTTCAGATTTCAGGAATGTAGGTTATGTCAGTTCACATGGAAGAGATATTGTTCAGATGTCAGGAATGTAGGTTATGTCAGTTCATATGGAAGAGGTATTGTTCAGATGTCAGGAATGTAGGTGAAACATTGTTCAGAAATGATGTTTCTTCATGTAGATAAGATGGGCTGATTATTTAGATGTCATGAAACAGTGGTTATGTCAGTTCATGTGAAAATTTAATTGTCACAAAATGGAGTGTGGTATGTTAACATCCTTTCATTAGTAAGTTTACATATAATCATATATGCATCTTATAAATATGTGGCTTTTAAGTCAGAACTCGAGGCCTATAATAAAATATACATAGGCTCTGTAGACTGGGTATGGACTAGCCCTAATAATGATATGTGTTGTTGTCAGGAGTGAATTTAATTAGGGGGCCTAGCCAAACTTAACTAGGGCAATTGTGATGAACTATCATGAACAATGAATAGTGACAACAGAAAAATGAAGATAAGCGTAAGAATGAACTTATGGTTGATGAACAGAACGAGTAAGACAAGTATAAAATGCTAATATTAATCTGAAAATGTTCAAGATAGGGGATCAATAAATTAAAATAGAAAAGTTATTTAGGCCTAGATTTTGATCATAAATTTTTCAAATTGCTTGTTACGACCATAAAACGTGCAACTTTATTGAAAATTACTAATAAGAATTACAGCTTTAAATGTTAATTAATAATTATTTCACTGTGTTGTAACTTTCACAAACAAGTTGCTAATTCGACTACAATTAGGCTTATTCGTTTATTTTATACTTTACTGATTCGTGACAGAATGATGAACCGCCATTTTGGTTGTCTCAACTAAGCATGGCTGACATTAAATTGTCAGCACTTACTGAAGGTTCTCATTCCTCCAAATGATGCGTTTTGGTTTGATTTTCCACCTTCAGCAAATGATGTTGTCCTAGGTCGACCACTCATAGTACAGTATGGTCCCACACGAAGGGCAAGTCCTTTCTCTTTGCCTCCGAAAATCAGGTAGAATTCTTACATTTCACTAACGAGTAGACTAGAACACAAGTGGAGAACACGGCAAGGATTTCATAAAAACATGGTAGTATTATGGCATTTCAAAACACTTTATACGTCTAAAGCAACACGACTGCTTCTTTGGCGGTAAGAAAAGCTCAGAAAGTTAAAAACAACAGCTAATACAGCAAACTTTCCAACATCGTTAGCCATTCAGAACTGCTCTAATGGCCGAAAGAGCAGTTCCGTTCAGCTGTGAAGCGGGTGTATACAGTAAACAATATAATTTTCCGGGCAGCGTAACCTATTTATTTTAGAAACTATTAAACAGCTAATATGTACCAAGACATATAACCTACTCCAACACATTATTAATATCATAATAATATTTTAAAAATTGGAGTGCAATAGATTATTATTCATTAAATAGTTGAAATACTACAACGCGTGTATAAATTGACTTGTTACGTAATTGGCAATTTGGTCAGAACCAAAGAAAAACATTTCCATCTGTTTTAGGTATCCAAGAATCAGATGTGTTATTGCATTCAAATCCTGGTCTACTAAGAAGCACCGTAATATCGGATGTGGAGATGGTGCTTGTTCATTTCCTTCATCTAAGTTTGTTGTCACACTCGTGGTT
Organism: Meghimatium bilineatum; assembly: GCA_034231615.1. Taxonomy (NCBI): domain Eukaryota; kingdom Metazoa; phylum Mollusca; class Gastropoda; order Stylommatophora; family Philomycidae; genus Meghimatium; species Meghimatium bilineatum. Next base: position 18,393,328 of record CM067302.1, read on the forward strand.
ATTTGTCGGAAGAATGAATTGTCGTAATTCACATTTTGGCCTACTATACTCGACTTGAACATGCCTATATGGCTACTTAGCCTATCTGTACAATTAGACAGCAAATTCAGCCCCCAACCCTTACGCGAATCTTACCACTTGCATGATATATCACAGTGTTACTGTTCGTGTTTTATTTTCGGCCCCGCAACATACGGGCGAAATGACATCCGAGGTGCAATGACTTCCAAAGCGCAATGATATTCGTGGCGCAATGGTTAGTTACACGAAGGAACCTCATTTATTACAGTTGATGGGAGTAAATATTGGTGTCGTGCTCCAAGTGGAAGTTGATTCATATTCTCCAAAAGTAACACATGTTTTATACATAGTAGATTCCACCGAATCAATGAAACTAACAAGTAGCCTCTCTTCGTGACAAGCAAAAGGGTTTGCTGTGACGCGTTACTATCGATATAACAAGAAAAGCCTCCGATGAGTGGATGTTTACAAGGCCACTGTCTCACCTTCTTTATAGTTTTCCGTGTCAGGGGTGGCTTCCAATTTTCTTTTTTAAATTAACTTCTTCAGGGATAAAAAGCAACTAAATTCCTTATAAACAAGATCATAGAGCCCTACCTAAACGCTACAGCAACAAACGACAAAAACCAGTACAATAGAGCTGCAAATGTCATAAACGAAAAGATTTTATGAATAATGTTAGACCGAGACCATCAACGGTAAAGACCTCTGTACAGAAATTAAACAGGTCGTTACATTTAAAAAAATTGTTTTCGTTGTTTTGTTGTTCACTATTTATATACTTGAAGTCGCATGCGAAAAATAGCCAAGATCGACCAATGAAATTCACGGAAATAATCAAAATATGCCATTCGAGTCATGTTTACTTTCTGTACATAGGTCCCTGTCAGGTTAAATGCTGATGTTCCTCCTTCGCAAGTGAAGATAAACATTCCACTTTATTTTTAAATGTAAGGGTCTATGTTTGATTGTATGTGTGTCCTCAAATGGTTGATGAGTAAAATTTGGGTTCGGATAGATCTGTTTCTGCCGAAGACAGATGTATCAGGTCATTGGCAACAACAACAAAAAATAAATAAAAACAGAACGCATTTCCATTCTCTGGACTACATCCTGCTGGAAATCTTGTAGGACCATGGTCCTGCTACAAGAGATATCCAGCGATAGACTGAGAATGAACGCTGAAGAAGAAGAAGATATACCGCTGCACGGACGTGTTGCGCCATTGGCGTAAATAGAATGATGCCATAGCACGTTTTTGTCCTTGAGACTTCATCTTGTGGGAAATCGATTATGACCATTGTTCTGCTGAAAGAGAGATCCAGTGGGAATTTGAGAATGAACAATTTTTTGTAAAAAAAAATTAATTATCGTTCGAACAATTTTCAATCGTATACTCCTACTCCTTCTTTCAACAGGTCCGTAACTCCCTAACTGTCAAATTTTTTCCCGTGTCCATTCATAGGAAAAAGCTGTGGCACCTGGGGGATATATGGTCTATATTGAGAATCATTGGTTTGCTAGATTGTTAGTGATTTATTGTTGTAAGAACAGGAGGCCAATATAACACTGGATATCGTGGTGATTAGATTACCAGAACCGTTATATCCACTATATTTTGATGTTTGAAAAACTCTTATATAACCAAAATGGACTAACGTCCGAGGTTGAAAGCTGCGTACTCACAGTGAGAGGTTCTCATCGAGACCCACTACTTGAAGTGAAGATGGGGTTTAGTCCAGCCAACAGAGGCTGAAACCTTAAGATTAGTCGGACCTTCCCTGACATCAAGCAGGATCACGGTCCTGCCCAAGCAATCACTGGTGCTGAAGTCGGAGATACTATGCCGAGAAGGGTATCAGCAACCGTGGTACGCAACACGACTACATAGCATGTCTTCACACAAACACACACACACACAAACACACGCACGCACACACAAACACACATACAATCCATAAGTGATACATTTTACTTAACCAAAAACGTAACATGTGGCAGTACATCCCGCTCGTCCCTTCCCTCACGAGAGTTTCGTCTCTTTCAGGGATTGACAATGGGAATGTGTAGTTTATGTAGCACACTAATTGTATATATTTCTCATTTTACCCCTAATCACCCCCGGAAATCTACTATTTATTCTTCTTCCGCGTTCATTCTCAAACTCCCGCTGGATCTCTCTTGTAGTAGGACAATGCTCCTACTAGATTTCCAGCAGAATGCAATTCAGAGAATTGAAATTTCGTTGTGTCGCCGTTTTATTTGCGGTAATGGCACGACACATCCGTCTTCGGTGAAATATCCCATCAAAAAAATGTGGTAACACGTAGTCCGTTGTCAAAAGAAGTCCCATCAAGAATGTGTTGTAACTAATAGCCCATTGACAAAAGAATTAAGAAATCACCTACCAGGAAAAGAGGACACTCATCAAAACCATCAGGAAGGTTGACCACCTAAAAGACATTTACCACTACCTCGACAAAGCAGAGCATGTTATTATCTTCCGCCTCAAAACAGGACACAACAGATTAAACATCCACTTAAATAGACTAAGACTGGTCCCATCACCTCTGTGCTCGTGTGGGCAGGCAGCACAGACCGCTGAATATATCCTGCAAGACTGCAATACACTAAACCAGTTAAGGGAAGAACACTGGCCCACAGAGATGGATATCCACAGAAAGATGTATGGGAGCACTGAGGAGCTTTCAAATACAGCAGCATTTATTAAGAAAACAGGACTTGCTGTATAGACATGTCAACCTGCGAACGAGAAGAAGAAGACAAAAGAAGTCCCATCAAGAATATGTGGTAACAAGTAGTCCATCTACGAAGCAAGTCCCATCAAGAATATGCGGTAACAAGTAGTCCATTGACAGAGAACATCCCATCAAGAATATGCGGTAACAAGTAGTCCATTGACAGAGCAAGTTCCATCAAGAATATATGGTAACAAGTAGCACTGTTTAGTGTATTATTTAGTATAGTGAAAAATTGTTAAATTATGCTTGAAGTCACAGAGTACTTTAGGGAGACGGCATGCAGCTACATTGAGAAGGGCGGAGTACATAGGGATATATTGAGTACATTGAAGTAAATGCTTTTCAGTTACAAAAGCATATACGCATGTCTAAATGTATGCATACATATATATAGGGCCTATATATATTTTCTTTTATATAGTTCTTCCTCCCCCCTTTTTTTAGTCTTGAGAAATGGGGTTTTTCCAAAATGGCGAGTGGTAACTATGATCGTTGCACAGTATAAAGTTTAACCAGATGGATTGCAGTTTTCTTGCATCTATTACGTTCTTCTTCTTCTTCTGCGTTCATTCTCAAACTCCTGCAGATTAGCAGGATGTAGTCCGGAGAACGGAATTCGTTGTGTCATGGTTTACAGCATTGGTGTGATATCTGTGCCTTTCGGCCTGACACATCCGACTTCAGCATGGCTTTGGGTCGCTGACCCTATATGGGATGGGACAGCCACTCCATTCCATAACCTCCTTAGTCGCCTTTTACGACATGCGTGGAAGGTAAACAGTGTTGCTATTCTTTGCTCCCCTTTCGGGCTGGCAACACACGGGCGATCTATTACCTAGTAATATAGTATTGATGAACAAATACTTGAAGATTGCCCCGAGTCAAGAAGTGTCAATGGCGGACTGAGTTGAGGTGTGAAAAATCTTGAATTTAAGACCGCCTGGCTCATGTGAAGACTGGTTTTCATTCGTCTATTTGTGTAAACTCTGTGTCGACAGCCAATGAAAATCGTGGGGAAAGTCAAATATCAAAAGTAATTCAGAAGGCGGCTTACAAATGAACCTACATATCTTTTATTGGCGATTGGTCACGGATGAAGCGACAGCTTTGAGGAGAAGGGACATGGATTGGACTGGGAGTTTAATCATAGACTGAAGATTTATCAAGACCACAAGAATCACAAATGAGCGTTGGAAAACAAAAGATTTTGGACTGTGTGATGAAATGGACAACCTATTATGTGGAATGACAATGGTTCAGCAGTGAAATTGAAAAAAAATGTTGTGTGAAATTGATAACCAACATTTACATATGGAGTTATGGAGAGTCATGATCGCCTACGAAAGTCAGTATGATATTTAGTATTGATGCTATCATACTTTTACCCCTGCCTGTTGTTCAGCTTACTCCTACTAATTTCGAAAATGCTCAGCTCGCATAAGAGTCATCCGAGTTCTTCGTCCCCGATGAGACAAGTACATGATCGCATCTATGTGAGATCTGGGAACAGCGAACTGTCAAGAATTCGATATAACTAAATGTAAACATTCGCTCATATGAGGCTCTTTTTCTGTCCTATTTCTTTTTTCTATCAACATAAACACGCTGTCACTAACTCTATTACCCGTGACTTGGATAAGCTAAACTACTTGTAGAAACATATTCTTGATGGGATTTGCTTTGTCAATGGATTACTTTTTAGAACAGCGTGCAATTGTTTAGTTAATGCATTTGTAATTCAGTATCTTTGTCTCAAAATATCTCATCCACACGTTCAGATAAATGCTACAAAGCTATTATGCTACACAAAAATGTAAAAAGCAACCGAAACGTCAGCTTGGTAGTAATAATTCGTGATTGATTTACTCAAATTTAAACTAGAAAGATTATGGCACAATACTAGTCGTGTTTCAAAGAGGCTCTTGAATTTAGCAGCAATGTCTGTGCTTTATACATGTTGATTAAAATGAACGTACAAAAACGGTCAGACTATAGGGTTTGATAAATTTCACTGAAAAGCTGATCAAACGTCTGTTCTATGCAAGTACCCTACAGTTTGAAGTCTGTGCGTTCATTGCAAAGCTTATCAAATGTGTGTTCTATGTAAGTACTATTGGGTACATTACCGAAAGAAGTACTTACTTTCCAACTTTTTAATAATCTGAGCATTTTTTATTCCATCTGTCATAGTATGCGTAGCTTTCATGACGTCTCTGTAATCGTATCACTAGTAAATATTGTGGTCAAAATGGTTAATTTAATCAGAGATTAAAAAGTCGCTATGACTTCTACCGGATGAATCTATTTGCGCGATACGCAGTGAAAACTCCCCAGCCACATGGTCATCCAAGGGGGACTAGGGGTAGACTCTCAGTGCGTAGTGTCTCCCTTATCAAGTGATTATCCCCCTCCACCCCTCCGCCAATAGATGCAAGTCAATCTGCTTTTTCATTACCTCGTGCGCTTGTATGTCAATAAATCTATGTTACTCAAGTTGACTCGTGTCATTTCTTTTATTTCTGCGTTTGTTCTCAAACTCCTGCAGATCAGCAGGACGTAGTCCGAAAAACGGAATGAGATGAGTCATGGTTTAGATGGTTTGCTACGATATCTGCACAATTCGGCCTGACGTACTCCTCTTCAGCATGACTTCTGGGTCACTTTGACTATGTATTGGATAGAGCAGACAACTCCACCCCAAAGCACCCTTAATTCGCTCCTTAGGACATGCTCGGCAGGTAGGTAGGTCCCCTAGCAGCAGCCTGATGTCGAAGATGAAGGTAACCATTCATGTACTAAGCCGCAGCAACTATTAGGTGTGGTGGCCAGTGCCCTTCCTTGCTGTCTTTACCTCCCCTAAATCATGTGTCGGGTACCCATGTACAGCTGGATCGATGGAGGAGAGGTCGTGTCTAGCGAGAAATCACGACAGGTTTTATTTTATCCGAACTTGATTTCGAACCTGGTACTCTGTAACTTGGTAATAGCAAGCAAGATCGCTATCAACTAGACTACCGCGCTCCTCCTGGGAAGAAACAGTGATGCTATTTTGTAATCCTCTTTCGTGAGATGCCATATTTGATATTGATACCTGATACCGTTATTTTCGATACTTCCATGCACGGATTAAGATTCTAACATGGCAAGACGATTCCGAATACCAGTGTTTCTGATCGATCTTGTATCCCTAACATTGATACTAACATGACGCAGACACATATTCGTTGGACAGGTTATCTGGTAACGAATACAAGCTTACCGCACACCAAAGATACTTCTATATGGTTATTTGCAGAAGAGCATACGTTCTCAAGGTGGCCAAAAGAAACGATACAAGAACTCGTTAAAACCTCACTGAAAACCTTTGAAATAGATTAAGAAACACATGGAAGAACTTTCACAAAATATATCTACGTGGTTCTCTACAGTAAACAAAAGAGCGCATCATCTTGTGAAACGAGGAGAAATTCTGCAGCCCAACAGCGGAGAGTAGATACAAAGTTACAGATTTACAAAAAAAACCCATCTACAGTGGTCATCCCGTACCAGGACTGTCCACGGACATTTTGTTTGTTAAGTGAGGAATTAAAGCCTCTGGCTGAGGAACGATCACTTCAACCTGACCGGAGTCAATGTCGGTTATATGTTAGTTATAGTTTTATGTTTCTTATATGTTGGTTTTATGTCGTAGTCTATGCTGGTTATATGTTGGTTATATGTTGGTTATATGTTGGTTATATGTTGGTTATATGTTAGTTTTATATTGGTTATATGTTGGTTATATATTGCTTATATGTTGGTTTAAAGAACTCACTGAAAGCCTTTGAAATAGACCACGATACATGGGAAGAACTTGCACAAAATAGATCTACATGGCGTTCTAAAATAAAAAAGAGCGCATCATCTTGTGAAAAGAAGAGAGATACAGCAGCTCAACAGCGGAGAGCAGCTAGAAAGTCACGGATAGACCAAGATCCGTATACAGTCGTTATTCCATGTCCAAACTGTCCAAGGACATTTACAGCTCGAATAGGGCCCATTAGCCATCTGCGAACTCATAATCAAGGACATAACTAAAATTGAATTTTCAAAAGTGGATGTAACAAATGGTCATCATCATCTGGTCTGGAAAATTTTCAGAATTCTCAGAATTATAATAAAATATGCACATATTTTGAACATTTTAATGTTTAACAAAAGACTAGAAAGCAAATAGGCTCGCTAAGGAAGTTGCTCCTAGTCAACCATATAGGTAAAAAAATATCCATAAAAAGAAGAAAAAATAAGTCAGTCCGTTCCTCTTTTGCCAAGTTTGGCACATACGGCGGATGTCATAGTTCTCCATGCCTGCCGGTCAGTTGCTAGGGATTGCAGGTCTTGTGTATTTATGCCTGTTGATTTTAATTCATTCATAAATGTTCTTCTGGGATTTGTTTGTTTTTTATCTTCCCTGGTTACAATACTGGAAGAAAAACTCTACATGCCTCAGTACAAGTTAAAATACGAACAATGTTATTAAACAAAAAAATACAAAACATATTCAGTTATATTTCAGGCGAACGAAAGAACGAAGAAGCGAAAGGTTGTGGAATTGTATTTTCTGTTCCAGATACGTATTTTTCCTGGCACTCTTTTTTAATTGGATTGTACTTTCCATTCCAGGCGCTTCATTCTCCTGGCTATTGTTTTGATTTGTATTTTACTTTTCGCACTAGATGCATGCTTCTTCTGAGAATTCTGAAAATTTTCCAGACCTTACACAAGTCCCATATAACAGTTTGACACAATGTCAAGGCCGTTGATACGTATACAGTAAGGATGTGATGGTACCAACAAAGACTCCGACATATAACAAACATATAACTAATAAATTACCAACATTAAACCAACATATGTTATTGTTCGTCCATCACATGATGATGATGACCATTTGTTACATCCACATTTGAAAATTCAATTTTAGTTATGTCCTTGATTATGAGTTCGTAGATGGCTAATGAGCCCTATTCGAGCTGTAAATGTCCTTGGACAGTTTGGACATGGAATGACGACTGTAGACGGATCTTGGTCTATCCGTGACTTTCTAGCTGCTCTTCGCTGTTGAGCTGCTGCATGTCTCCTCTTTTCACAAGATGATGCGCTCTTTTTTTATTTTAGAACGTCATGTAGATCTATTTTGTGCAAGTTCTTCCCATGTATCGTGGTCTATTTCAAAGGCTTTCAGTGAGTTCTTTAAACCAACATATAAGCAATATATAACCAACATATAACCAATATAAAACTAACATATAACCTTATATATAACCAACATATAACCAGCATAGACTACGACATAAAATCAACATATAAGAAACATAAAACTATAACTAACATATAACCGACATTGACTCCGGTCAGGTTGAAGTGATCGTTCCTCAGCCAGAGGCTTTAATTCCTCACTTAACAAACAAAATGTCCGTGGACAGTCCTGGTACGGGGTGACCACTGTAGATGGGTTTTTTTGTAAATCTGTAACTTTGTATCTACTCTCCGCTGTTGGGCTGCAGAATTTCTCCTCGTTTCACAAGATGATGCGCTCTTTTGTTTACTGTAGAGAACCACGTAGATATATTTTGTGCAAGTTCTACATGTTTGACATGTTTGTATTTGTTGACCCCGGGGAGAGGGGCATCTCAATGTTTAGCCCTCATTCCGAAGCATACGTTGCGAGATTTTAATCCGAGGTCAACTAGGTAACGTAATCTGAATGAAATAACGCGTAATATTAAAACATTGTACTTAGGCCTATAACATGATGAGGCCACATTTGCTTAACCTGCACCAATAATACTTCTGGAAATATAATAATATTTATATTATAGCGTATAGTTTATATAGCTTACAATTTATATAGTTTATAGTGTGTGCAGTTTATAATTTATATAGCATATAGTTTATAATTTATTTAGTATATAGTATATAATTTATATAGTTTATAGTTTATAATTTATATAGTATATAGTTTATGTAGTTTATAATTTATATAGTTTAGAATATAGTATTATATACTAAAAATTATCAAAATAAAAATGAAAAGATATTGTTAGAAATACTACCCCCCCCCTTTTACCCTCAAAACCTCTTCGTCGTAGATAAAAAGTTGAAATGTGCAAGGGGGAAGGTTATGTTCATCCCCAACCCTACTTATTGTATGAAAGCAAAAAAAGAAGACCGTGACAGTACTAAAAGCGCTGCAGCAAACGGGGCAGATCCGATGGTATCTACACGCGTCGCAAATATGATCTTTCTTCAATAACAAATCCTGGATTAAAAGATCAGCAAAGATGATGGCAACCTCCCTCACCCCCCCCCCCTTTAAGGATAGCACGACATAACCTCCCTCACCTCCCAATAAAGTGGACCCCCCAACCGCCAAAAAAATAAATAAATAAAGGTTAACAATAACTATAAGAAATAATCTCCCTTAGAAAAGCGCGGACCTTAGCAAAATTATACCTACAACCCTACCCTCCCCCCATCCCAAGAGAAGGTGAAAACATGGCTCAGACCGAAAACTTACCTGGTTTTGGAGATTTGTTTTTCTCGGTCAGATAGATATCGAGCGGCAAATCGTGTCATGACCGGATGGCTGATCGTCATTCAGCCCTGCGATGCGTCACAGCATAGGCAGAGAAAAGACAATAGATAGACAGACATACAGACAGACAGAAAAATAGATAGACAGACAGAATGACAGATATATTAATGTATGCATGTTTGGATAGATTAGATGGATAGATAAATTAGATAGAGATAGATAGATAGATTAGATAGATAGATAGACATATTATAACGATAGATACGATTAGATAGATACCACCGAAGACGGATGTGTCGGGCAATTGGCGCAAATAAAACGGCAACAGAACGCATTTTTATTTTCTGGACTTTATTTCCTGCTGGAAATCTAGTTGGACCATTGTCCTGCAAGAGAAATCCAGTGGGAGTTTGAGAATGAACGGTGGAGAAGACGATAGATCGATTATATTAGATAGATAAAAAAAAAAAAGCATATCCTATCCAGGACGTAGCTATCAACCCAGCATTTGTTGGCTGTTGTGATTTTCTAGGCAATATAAATACGTTCAGTAGGTTGCCATTGCTTTCTGAACGGTCCGGATGCACAATTGCCTGTGGTGAGGATCGAACTCGGTACCTTTGCCGTCACAGACGTACCACTTCGCCACAGAGCCGGACATATTAGATAGATAGAGAATGTTAAACTAGTTTAGCAGGATAAACTATCGGTTAAGTCTGACTTCGCGAACACGAAGACAAGCTAAAAACACTAGCCGTTTGTGACGAGACACGGTACAGCACTACTTATTTTTGGTTTAGCCCCTAATTAAAATGTGCCTCTAATGATGAAGTACGTTGTGTCATGGTTTACATCATTGCTGCGATATATGCGTCTTTCGGCCTGACATATCCGACTTCAGCATGGCTTTGGGTCACTGACCCAATATGGGATGGGACAGCCAATTCCATCCCATAACCTCCTTAGTCGCCTTTTACGACATGCGTGGAAGGTAAGCAGTGTTGCTATTCTTTGCTCCCCTTTCGGGCACCGGCATCACACGGGCGTGACGTGTAATTTAAAAAGATTTTTGTCAGCAATCGCTAAGGGAGGGTTCACCCCCCCCCCAACCGGACGTTTTGGTTACGTTCCTACTGCTAAAAGTTATGTTCAGATTTGCAAGAAAAAAATGAGGGGGCCTAGAATATTCTACAACGTAAAATTCACCCCCTCTTTTCTACGGATTGGGTACGGCCCTTCAACCGTGGACGTTTGTCCAATGTGATAATATTAGTTAAAAAATAGTGAATGTCGCGGGTGCTGATAATCCAGTCATCGCGAACTCAGGATTTTAACTACTTAATAGATGTACTAACACTTTAATGTACCTATATCCTTTCATACTCGCTTTGCCCTGTGTTATCGAAGCCCCTATAACATTTTAGCCTGCTCTGTTGTGACGAACACTAATGTTATTTAATTCTTAAAACCATACAGAAAGGTTACAAATATTCGGACACAGCGGAGACAGCATTGTTAGCTTGATTGGGAAATTAAATAGTGAAGACAAAGCGATTTGTAAACTAGAATTTCTTTACTACAATTATGTGATGTCAATATAATATATTGACAGATCCATTGCAACTGATCTTACACGTGTATATGTTGACAGATCCATTGCAACTGATCTTACACGTGTATATGTTGACAGATCCATTGCAACTGATCTTACACGTGGATATATTGACAGTTCCAGTGCAACTAATCTTATACGTATATATGTCCACCAATTTAAATATTTAAGTGTAACGATTACAACAGATGGAAGAATTTAAACAGAAATAAGAAGCAGAATAAGGCAGGCAAAAACAACATACAGAAAAATGAAACATATATTGAGTAATATTACCTTGTTATATGACATCATAGAGGTGAGAAGGAGAGTTCTGCAGTACTATATAACTCGTATACTAACATATGTAGTCGAGTTTTGGACAATAAATGAATAAGAAAGTGGAAAATTAGAGGCAATAGAGATGAGGTTCTACAGAAGAATGATGAGAATACCATGCAGAAAAACTACTGTGGAGGTGTTGAAATAGTCAAATGCGAAACGGACCGTAATTAATAATATAAGAAAATGACAATCTTTATTTTTTGTCCACTTCATGAGACAGGAAGGTTTGGAGAACGTAGTAACAACAGGCAAGAATGAAGACAACAGAGGCAGAGGCGATAACGTGAGAAAATAGTTTGACAACCTGGCACGGCAGGGAAACAACAACGATCTTGATACATATTGCTGGAGATAAATAAGAGAGCTGTGGAGAGCCATGATCGCCTACGCCAGCCGGCATGGCTCTTGTATAAAAAAAATTATATTTGTCAAGCAATAAATATCCTACATATGTTTGCGACTGTGCAATGCATTTTATAAAAAATATATTTCTTACCAAATTGTTTGTAATAATAGAGAACATTGTTACGAATGTTTACAGTAATCAGGGGGAAGACAAGAATCCACTCGTAAATATTCGTCAGCCAATGGTTGGAGGCAGTTTTCTCGACGGAAGAAACGGAAACGAACGATCATCACTAAGTTATTGAGCACACATTCTGTTTACGTCATCAAGGGCGGATCAGTCAATATCAGGGCCATTGATTTATAGAAAAGCTATTTTTTCTGGCAGCGAGCTGGTACATGACAAACGACACAAGCATATATTAGAAATGACTGTTGTAAATAAGTTTCAGACACCATATCTTCATGTAGCTGAAATGTTGAAATAAATATATTAAAGAAATATCTCAACAAATTAACATTTTGCGATGAACATATATAATCTATCTATCTATTCGATAAATCATTTGCTAAGTCAGGGTTAGAAGAGTTTTCTGGAGACGGCCTCCTTGTGTGCTGAGTATATTGTGGAATTTGTCCACTCTTTTATTTCAGTGGTCATCGTTTTCGTGGTTGGCCGCTGTGTCTGTCTTCACTGTATCTGTGTAGCATAACTTGCTGTGGTATGCTGTCTGATGGTTGTCAGCTGATGTGTGAAAACCATTTAATCTGTTGTCTCTTAATATACTCCAAGATTGGGGCGAAGCTTGTTTAAAAAAAAATAATCAAAATCTCATTTCTCACTTGGTCTCTTAGCGATATTTCTAGGATTTTGTGTAAGCATGCCATTTCAGCGGTTACAAGTTTATGTTTATCTTTTGCTGCCGTTGTCCATATTTGGCTTTGGTAGCACAACGATGGCATAGGCTAATAATTATTTTGAATATTGTTATTTTGGTGTTTAAATCAACATTTTTGTTTCTGAAGATTGGTGTGAATTGTACCAGGGCTTGGTATGCTTTACGACATCAATTGTGTATTTATTTACTTCTCTTGCCGTTTGTTGTTATATTAAAAGTATAATGTGCCATGGCATCTGCCGTCGGGGATGAAGATAACTCTTTATGTACTAAGCCGCAGCAACTATTAGGCGAGGTGGCCAGTTACCGTCCTCGCTGTTTTTACCTCCCATAACTCATGCGTCAGGTACTCATTTACAGCTGAGTCGACTGGAGGAGCAGTCGTGACAAGCGAGAAATCACAACCTGGTGTTTTGTTGTTGTCCGGACGTGGTTTCGAACCTGGCACGCTATAACCTGATGATAGCAAGCAAGCTCACTATCAACTAGACTACCGCGCTGGTTGTTATATTACTTCCTATGTATGCGACTTCTGTCATGTGGTTAAGCCTGTTGTTTCCAATATATATATATATTGGTGTTTCAATCTGTTCTTCCTATCTTCATTACTTCGGTCTTTTCTATATTTATATTCATGTTATCCATTGTAGTATTTCAGTGGGCAAAAGGTTTAGCTAGTGGTGCCCATCTCCTCTCCAGCTGTCCTTCTGATGTGGTTATATGGATGTGTTTTCTCTCTCCATCTCCATAAGAATTCTACGAATTTCCTATAGGGAACATAAGACCAATGTGTACGTAAGAAATAAAGTAGAGATGTGTTCAGGTGTCCAGGAGCCATTGCTTTCAATAGTGAAACGACGAAAACTGGCATGGTTCGGACATGTATGCAGGCACGATTCCTTGTCAAAAACAATACTGCAGGGAACTGTCGAGGGTGGAAGAAGCAGAGGAGGTAAAATAAAGACATGGACAGACAACATCAAGGAATGGACAGGGCTAGATATTTCCACACTCATCCGCATCGCTGAGGATAGAATTCGCTGGAGGACTCTGTGTGCTGAAGCTTCCAATGTGGTACCTCTACGACCCTGAAGGGTTATGGGTTTTATTGATTGATTGATTCATGTTAAAGGTTTGACATGTTTGATGTAATCTGTTTATTTGTCTGTAGTTTCTCTTCTGATAGTGACATGCATTAATTAATAGACAAAAAGTGCACAGGGTAAAATCACAGACTCAGAACAAGATAACCCAGAGGAACTAAACAATGAACTAAATGAACTGCTTTTCGCAGACGACCACAGCCTCATATACGAAAATGAAGAACACCTACACAATCATGTTAACTCACTAAAAATGAGGGGGTGGGGTGTGGGGGTGGGGGTTGGGGTGGGTGGGGGTGGTGGAGAGTGAGAATTGACTCGATCAAAAATCTAACAGATAAGAAGGAACACGCCCGTGTGTTGCCGGGGCCCGAAAGGGGAGCAAAGAATAGCAACACTGTTTACCTTCCACGCATGTCGTAAAAGGCGACTGAGGAGGTTATGGGATGTAGTTGGGCTGTCCCATCCCATATAGGGTCAGCGACCCAAAAGCTATGCTGAAGTCGGATGTGTCAGGCCGAAAGGCGCAGATATCGCAGCAAATGCTGTAAACCATGACTCAACGCATACCGTTCTCCGGACTACATCCTGCTAATCTGCAGGAGCTTGAGAACGAACGAAGCAGAAGAAGAAGACGAAAGAACTGAAAGTGATCCTGCACTGTTTGTACTCTCACCTTCACCATGGATAAGCTCCCTTGTTATATACACGCTCTTCTCCGTCTCCTGGTGCAGTAGATAAGGAATGGGTTGGAAGGGAGAGGGGGGGAGATCAAACCCCGCCACTCATTAGCACATCAGAACATGAATTTTAATACTAGGATATCTTCTCCTTTTTCTTCTTCTGCTGCGTTCGTTCTCAAACTCCTGCAGATTAGCAGGATGTAGTCCGGAGAAGAATGCGTTGTGTCATGGTTTACAGCATTGCTGCGATATCTGCGCATTTCGGCCGGACACATTCAGCATCAGCATGACTTTGAGTCACTGACCCTATATGGGATGGGACAGCCAACTCCATCCCATAACCTGCTTAGTCGCCTTTTACTACATTCGTGGAAGGCAAACAGTGTTGCTATTCTTTGCTCACCTTTCGGGCCCCGGCAACACACGGGCGATACTAGGATATCAATTTAGACAAAAGGTGTGTACAGTCCCCTCCCATATGTATGTACAAACCCCTTCCTTTTGTTTGTACAATCCCCTCCCGTACCGATTTTCTTACAAAAAGGTCTTCAAAAGTACCTTCATATAGTGAAATTTACACCAAAACGGAAGAATGACTATTTTTTAAGTAACACCCCCTTCTAATCATAACTACGGCCCTGTTCTTGTGTTATATTTAATATAATCTCAATATCCTGATCTTATTATATGTGTGGCTACATTTCCTGAACTTGTAATACAGGGAGCAAAGAATAAGACCACTGTTTCCCCCCCCCCCCCCCCAGTATCTATATTTAGGTCTATTTAAGGTAGACAGAATTCCACGACAAGTCTTCATGTAGACACCAGACAGGTAAAGAAAACAGGGAAGATCAAAGACAACGCTCAGAAGAACTTTTATGAATGAACTAAAATCAACAGGCATAAATGCACAAGACCTGCAATCCTTGGCAACTGTCCGACAGGCATGGAGAACTATGACATCCGCCATATGTGCCAAACTTGGCAAAAAAGAAACTAACTGACGGACTGACTAATATTTAGCTCTACAGCGTAAAGGAGGACGTGAATAGTGCCGTTCTCACTCGCCGTATTATGTTGTGAATATGTTCTTGATAAAGGCTTTTTGATAAAAACGTATATTTATTTGTATTATGGTATGCATTGCCAGTGATTAGAAAAACTTCATTAGCGGTTCCAGGTTTCACCTCACAGATCCACATTTTGTTTTGTTGGATTACAGTTTTGCTGAATTTAGCACATATTATCGATCTTTTATTCCATGCATGTCGTAGGAAACGACTAAGGAAATATGGGAGATCGTCTGATAATCTGCCACCTGTGAAAAGTCATTTATATCTTGCCTCCCACCGAAGACGGATGTGTCGGGCCATTGGCGGAAATAAAACGGCGACACAACGTATTTCCATTCTCTAGACTACATCCTGCTGGAAATCTAGAATGGATCATGGTTCTGCTACTAGAGAGATCCAGCGGGAGTTTGAGAATGATCGCTGAAGAAAAGTCATTTATATCTTGCATCCCGCCGAAGACGGATGTGTCGGGCCATTGGCGGAAATAAAACGGCGACACAACGTATTTCCATTCTCTAGACTACATCCTGCTGGAAATCTAGAATGGATCATGGTTCTGCTACTAGAGAGATCCAGCGGGAGTTTGAGAATGATCGCTGAAGAAAAGAAGAAGACTTGTCTCAATTCGTACTTTTATTTTCTGTTAAATATTCCCCGTGAATGACTGAGATATGCAGGAAAGTGAACGTTGCACATTTTCCCTTTTGTGGCAGACCCCTGGGTGACGGGGAATGTTAGGTGTACGATCACTACAGATGGATGAATAATGAACTAGTTGGCCTAGACAGAGTCACTGAGAGCTCAGTGGTTCTGAATCTGTGGGTCGCAATCCCTTTGGGGGGTCGAACGACCCTTTCACAGGGGTAGCCTAAGGCTGTCGGAAAACACATATTATAAAGTAGCAACGAATTTTGTTGTTGTTGGGGTACCACATCATGTGGAACTGTAATTAAAGGGTCGTGACATTAGGAAGTTTGAGAACCGCTAGGCCAGACGTATGTGCTACACTCTTGGCAGGACGTGATGTCCCTGTTTTACTGTCACACTGGAATGCCTCCATTTTAGTACTAAACATACATACATAATCCCCACATGCATACATAATCCACACATGCATACATAATCCACACATACATACATAATCCACACATACATACATAATCCCCACATGTATACATAATCCACACATACATACTTAATCCCCACATGCATACATAATCCCCACATGCATACATAATCCCCACATGTATACATAATCCTCACATACATACATAATCCACACATGCATACATAATCCCCACATACATACATAATCCGCACATGCATACATAATCCCCACATGCATACATAATCCCCACATACATACATAATCCGCACATATATACATAATCCCAACATGCATACATAATCCCCACATGTATACATAATCCTCACATACATACATAATCCACACATGCATACATAATCCCCACATACATACATAATCCGCACATGCATACATAATCCCCACATGCATACATAATCCCCACATACATACATAATCCGCACATATATACATAATCCCAACATGCATACATAATCCATCATGCATACATAATCCACACATACATAATCCACACATACATAATCCACACATACATAATCCACACATACATACATAATCCACACATACATAATCCACACACACATACATAATCCACACATACATACATAATCCACACATACATAATCCCCACACACATACATAATCCACACATACATAATCCCCACACATACATAATCCCCACACATACATAATCCCCACACATACATAATCCCCACACATACATAATCCCCACACATACATAATCCCCACACATACATAATCCCCACACATACATAATCCCCACACATACATAATCCCCACATCTGAACACAACCAGGTCCCTGAGAGAGCAAAAATTATGCGTTTTAGTATCAGCCCGGTTACTAACCTGAGTATCACATCGGTTACTCAACTGAGTATTACATAGGTTACTCATCTGAGTATCACATGACTTACTCACCTGAGTATCACATGACTTACTCACCTGAGTATCACATGGGTTACTCACCTGATCATCAAATCGGTTACTCACTTAGTATCAGTCCGGTTACTCACCTGTGTATCACATCGGTTACTCACATGAGTATTACCTCAGTTACTCACCTAAGTATCACATCGGTTACTCACCTGAGTATCCCTAAACCTAACCCTAACCCTAACCCTCCCCCTCCCCCTAACCCTATCCCTAACCCTAACCCTAACCCTAACATTAACCCTAACCCTAACATTAACCCTAACCCTAACATTAACCCTAACCCTAACCCTAACATTAACCCTAACCCTAACCCTAGCCCTAACCCTAACCCTAACCCTAACATTAACCCTAACATTAACCCAAAACCTAACCCTAACATTAACCCTAACCCTATCCAGACCCTAACCCTATCCAAACCCTAACCCTATCACTAAACCTAATCCTAACGCTAACCCTAACATTAAACCTAACCCTAACCCTAACATTAACCTAAACCCTAACCCTTACCTTAACCCTATCCCTAACGCTAACCCTAACCCTCCCCCTAACCCTCCACCTAAATCTAACCCTAACCCTAACATTAACCCTAACATTAACCCTAACAATAACATTAACCCTAACCCTAACCCTAAACCTAACCCTAACCCTAACTAACTAACTAAGTAACTAAGTAACTAAAAGCGTCTAATACTACATTAATTCGTATTTTCATCTTTCTCATTTGTAGCACACAATTCCCACATTTGCATGAACACCACGTGTAAATTCTAAAACTCATGTAGTCATATCAAGTCCATTTGCTTGACACTTAAACAGTTCAAAGTAAAATAAAAAGCAAATGCTTGAAGCTAAGTCGCAAGATACTTTTGTGTGAAGAAGTAATTTGACACATCATCCTAATGTAATCGTAAAATAGATGCCCTAGATGGATCGTCATTTGAAATTATTAAAGAATTTTCTCCAGTCATTGTCATTATAGGTATGACCTCCTATATATAAATAATATATATATTGCTCTTGTCTCTCTCATCTTCACATTACAGAAAGATAGTGACACGTGAGATGAAATGCTTGAGGAAAGCTGCAGGGTCACCAGGCTTGATAGATTGCGAAATGAATATATCAGGGAAAGAATAGATATAATACCTTGTACAGATTACATAGAGAGAACAGATCAAGTGGTTTGGTCACATTATGAGAATGCATCACGAAAAGTTGCTCGTACAAGCATATAACCAATTGAGATCAGGGTACAAAGCCAGAGGAAGACCATGGAAAAAAATGATAGAAAACGTCAGGGACATCCTGTACAGACACGGTCATAGCACACCCGAGGCCACACATCTGGCTTTAGAACGCAAGCTCGAGCTCCAATCACCCCTACGCTTAACGGCAAGAGTGGATCACAAACCACCTGGGGAAAGATAATAGACAATATATTGCTTCATCATAGCATCCAAATATAATTGAATATGTGAAGATGACGAAGCCATATTATCCATCAAGAATGTTTTTACTTTTTGCTAAAAGATTTGGTAAAAAAGTTATAACATTATTTTCATCAGAAATAATCTCTCTACATGACTTGCGCATTGAAGAATGTTCTCCTCACTGCCATTCTGTAAGCCTCATGGTTCTGTGCGAGCTGCCCAGCTTCTTCCAATGTCATGTCCAGAAGGTCTGCGATATAATGTGTACATCGTAGTTTTGGTTCGCATCTTGTTCTCTTGTCTGGAGCTTTTCCTTCCATAATTACTCTTTCCAAATCATTGTGTCTTTTTATATGTCCAAAATCTATCTGAAATAAAACTAACCCTAACCATCACCCTCCCCCTAACCCTCCCATCCCCTCCCCCTAACCCCAACCCCAACCCTAACCCTAACCCCAACCCCAACCTTAGCTAACTAGCTAACCAACTAACTAACCAACTAACCAACTAACCAACCAACCAACCAACCAACCAACCAACCAACCAACCAACCAACCAACCAACCAACCAACTAACCAACTAACCAACTAACTAACTAGCTAACTAACTAACTAACTAACTAACTAACTAACTAACTAACTAACTAACTAACTAACTAACTAACTAACTAACTAACTAACTAACTAACTAACTAACCAACTAACTAACTAACTAACTTTCTCATTTGTAGCACACAATTCCCCCATTTGCATGAACACCACGTGTAAATTCTAAAACTCATGTAGTCATATCAAGCTTGTCGGAAGCTTTCCCTTCCATAATTACTATTTCCAAATCATTGTGTCCTTTTATATGTCGGAAATCTGTGCAAAATAACCCTAACCCTAACCCAAACCCTCACCCTAATCCTCACCCTCAGCACCACCCCAGCCCCAGCCCCACACCCACATACATTACAGAAAGATAGTGACATGTGAGATAAAATGCTTGAGGAAAGCTGCCGAGGTCACCAGGCTTGATAGATTGCGAAATGAATATTTCAGGGAAAGAGTAGGTTTAATATCTTGTATTAACCCTAACCCTAACTAACTAGTTAACCAACCAACCAACCAACCAACTACCTATGTTCTGGAAAGAATACGTCATATGACACACAAAATATAACCGAAGTGAACTCAATTCGCCAACGTTAGTCAAATTTGGTTATGTCAGAACATTCTGACCATCAAAAATAATGGAGAACGTGGTTCAGGCATCACCGATCTCTTACCATGAAAGTATCAGTTCGAACCTCAATTGATATAAGGGAGAGTATACAAGTATTACTGCGATGCAGCTAGTTTTACATGAATTGTCTCCCTTTCTATGAATCCTTTTATTTTTTCTTCAAATGCTAGATGTTTTGAATTTGTTTGGACAGGGGTCCTAAATACGAAAACTGCAAGAGGCAATGTAAATAATATAATGTGCCCCACCCTCCACAGACAGAGTTAGTAATTGTATTGTCGTCTATAATATTCGGTCCCAGACAATTATTCGACAACAAGGTTTTAAACCTTTTCGGGCCCAGAGATGACATGCACACCTGAGTGTACAGACCGGCGCTCCATAGCTGGTCAAGCATCAGGGTCAGCGAACCACAGCTGGTCAAGACCATCAGTACACTTTCACGCAGTGGGCCTAGAAACAGGAGTGCAGCAACCCTGCTGTAGCCTGGCCAAGTACTAGGGATCTAAGATACAGGAATGCCAACCCGGCCCAAAAAATGCTGGCTGAAACGGATGTGTCAGGTCGAAAGGCGCAGATAACGCAGCTTGCTGTAAAACATGACACAACGCAGATCACTCTCATACGTCCTTCTCAGGACGGTCAGCGGAATGCTTTCAGAGGGTCCGCCGCAAGGCGTACAACGAAGAAGAAGATAAAGAAGTAAACCGTTTCAGGCATCGATTACCGTCCACAATGTAATCGCTAGTGCTTAGCCTGTCGCAATCTGCAAGCAGTACTTTCGACAGATTGTACGCAAATGTTTGGCGTAGAAATGGCATTAACCTACAGACTAAGCTGAAAGTTTACAGAGCAGTGCTACTTCCAGTGCTGTTATACGCTAGTGAAACATGGACTGTGTATAGACGTCATGTGAAAAAACTCAATAATTTTCATACAAATTGTCTCAGAAAAGTTATGAACATCAGATGGCAAGACAAGGTTCCAGATACCACTGTCCTTGATAGAGCTGGTATCCCAAGCATTGACACGATCCTGATGCAGATACAGATTCGTTGGGCAGGTCATTTGGTGCGTATGCCAGACAATCGTCTGCCAAAGATACTTCTCTATGGCGAGCTAGAGAAGGGTATACGATCTCAAGGTGGCCAAAGGAAGCGCTACAAGGACTCGTTAAAGAACTCACTGAAAGCCTTTGAAATAGACCACGATACATGGGAAGAACTTGCACAAAATAGATCTACATGGCGTTCTAAAATAAAAAAGAGCGCATCATCTTGTGAAAATAAGAGAAATGCAGCAGCTCAACAGCGGAGAGCAGCTAGAAAGTCACGGATAGACCAAGATCCGTCTACAGTCGTCATTCCATGTCCGAACTGTCAAAGGACATTTACAGCTCGAATAGGGCTCATTAGCCATCTACGAACTCATAATCAAGGACATAACTAAAATTAAATTTTCAAAAGTGGATGTAAAAAATGGTCATCATCACTTGTGATGGACGAACAACAGTGCTTAGCCTTCATACTTGATGATTTTAATTATTATCGTGATTTTCCTTTGTCACTATGTATATACTTTGTGTCGGCTGCCAAAGCTGACCAACGAAATTCACGAAAATAATCGAAAATATGACATAAAAAAAGGCTGATGTAGATTCTGTTTGGAACTCTTGAATGGAATGTTTCACGATGTAATAAAACACGCAATAACATGATCGGACTCTAGTATAGACCTGTGTACAAAAAGTAAACATAACCTACATAATTGATTCATGATTATTTCTGCGCATTTTAGTGGCTTTTTATGGCAAGCGACTCCATCCATACAACAAGCGACCAACGAAAATCCCAACAATAATAAAAAAAACGTAACGAATGAAGGCTTGTTTACTTTCTGTATAGAGATCTTTACCGCCGACGGACTCAACCATAGCCGTTGTATCTAAAGATCGTATGAAGTCGGACATGTAATTAGCAAGTGAGTTGTTAGCGCTGGACCACAGGGGGTAAACAGTACGTTATTACATAATATAGCTGGCAAGAGTTTCAGTTTTACAGTGGATGAGTTTTGAACGACCGAGATGTAATTACGATGAGGTGGCCTGAAACATCCGAGTATTGTTACTATGTAATTACGATGAGGTGGTCTGAGACATCCGAGTATTGTTACTATGTAATTACGATGAGGTGGTCTGAAACATCCGAGTATTGTTACTATGTAATTACGATGAGGTGGTCTGATACATCCGATTATTGTTACTATGTAATTACGGTGAGGTGGCCTGAAACATCCGAGTATTGTTACTATGTAATTACGATGAGGTGGTCTGATACATCCGATTATTGTTACTATGTAATTACGGTGAGGTGGCCTGAAACATCCAAGTATTGTTACTATGTAATTACGATGAGCTGGTCTGAAACATCCGAGTATTGTTACTATGTAATTACGATGAGGTGGTCTGAAACATCCGAGTATTGTTACTGAATAGCTGGTCTAGGAGATTGTAGATACCCCCATGTGTTGAAGCGAGACTGTCGATCGTAAGGACTTCATTAAAAGAAGTAAACACGCCTTCATTCATTACGTTTTATGATTATTGTCGTGATTTTCGTTGATCACTATTTTATATATTGGAGTCGAATGTCAAATAAAAGCCAAGGCCGACCAACGAAACGCACGGAAATAATAATAAAAAATCAGCTTTTTGTACTCACGAGAACATGTACTCACGAGAAACTGTACTTACGAGAACATGTACTTACGAGAAAATGTACTTACTTCTTCTTCAGCGTTCATTCTCAAAATCCCGCTGGATCTCTAGCAGGGCAATGGTCCTACTAGATTTCCAGCAGAATGTAGTCCAGAGAATGGAAATGCGTTGTTTCGTCGGTTTATTTGTGTCAATGGCCCGACACATCCGTCTTTGGCGGGGTGTACTTACGATAACATGTACGTACGTGAACAACTAGGTGCTCGCGGGCAACACGCTGAAAACGCAAGACTTAGAAGGTTAAAGTGATCTAAAGGCATGCTAAAGTCGGATGTGTTAGACCTAAAGGCGAAGATTAAATGAAGCGGCAAAACTATGACAAAGTTCATTAATTTTTCTAGGCTATGCCCTGATAACCTGCAGGAGTTTGAAAACAAAGGCGGGAAACGAAAAATCACAAGAAACTCCAGTATTCAGGAAGTACTATCATCTTAACGTAGCACCGATACACCTGCCAAGAGTATCACACAGGGCACATAGCTCTGTAGGTTAGAGAAGTAATCTTTTCGAAGACCACTCAATGAATAACCTATTGATGCCACTATTTGAAACATGAGATTTTCCATGGACGAACTGAACAGAGTTACACGTTTTATTGAAGTTATTGGTGCTGTAATCTGATAATAGACTGAAGAACGACGAAAAAGGGAATTACATATTTGATTGACGTTGTTGGTGCGAGTAACCTGATGACTGACTGAAGAACGATTAAGAAGGGAATAACATATTTTATTGAAGCTATTGGTGCTGTAACCTGATGACAGACTGCAGAACGTTGAATTGTCAATGAAATATCACACTTGATTTCGAACTGTCAACCTCCGACCACAACATAAAACTCTTGGCCACTGTGCCACGGACATTTTCGCCCTGTGAATAGCAAAACCAGGTACACGATTGCTTGTTTGAGACCACTAAATTATGAACCATCACACAAATACACAATTTCATAAACCATCATACAATTCATGATTTCATGAACCAACATAATTCATGATTTTATGAACCACCACATAATTCATGAACCCTCACAAAATTCATTATTTCATTAACCATCACACAATTCGTGATTTCATCACACAACCCATTCCTTTCTTCAAACCACACCTGCTAATCTGCAGGAGATTGAGATAGAATTCAGAGAAAAACCCACACAAAAACAATTACCGTAGCCTACACCACTAATCCCAAAGTTAACCCTGGATTTATCTCTTCTCTTCGCAATCCATCATTGCAGATAATCCCTAGACACTACAAGCAGTCCTTGTGTCTCCCACAACGTTCATTGTCCCTTAATTTAGATGTCTTAAAAATATCTTGCATCTCCTCTCTCTCTCTCTCTCTCTCTCTCTCTCTCTCTCTTCCTCCACTATTTCCTCCGTAATCACTCCACACACATTACTATCCGTATTTCCCCACACATGCACCTTACTCAGTTTTTCACAAACTTCAACCACAACCCACTCTCCTATTCTCTCGCGTTCCATCAATTGATTTTCTATCATGTGTTTCTGGCATCTGTTATCTGTAGTATAGCGAACTTCATGCACGGGGCCATATGTTACCTGTCGTATAGCGAAATTATGCACGGGGCCATATGTTACCTGTCGTATAGCGAAATTATGCACGGGGCCATATGTTACCTGTCGTATAGCGAAATTATGCACGGGGCCATATGTTACCTGTCGCATAGCGAAATTATGCACGGGGCCATATGTTACCTGTCGTATAGCGAAATTATGCACGGGGCCATATGTTACCTGTCTTATAGCGAAATTATGCACGGGGCCATATGTTACCTGTCGTATAGCGAAATTATGCACGGGGCCATATGTTACCTGTCGCATAGCGAAATTATGCACGGGGCCATATGTTACCTGTCGTATAGCGAAATTATGCACGGGGCCATATGTTACCTGTCGCATAGCGAAATTATGCACGGGGCCATATGTTACCTGTCGTATAGCGAAATTATGCACCGGGCCATATGTTACCTGTCGTATAGCGAAATTATGCACGGGGCCATATGTTACCTGTCGCATAGCGAAATTATGCACGGGGCCATATGTTACCTGTCGTATAGCGAAATTATGCACGGGGCCATATGTTACCTGTCGCATAGCGAGATTCATGCATGGAACCATTTGTTATCTATAGTATAGCGAGATTCATGAATGGAATCATTTGTTATCTGTAGTATAGCGAACTTCATGCATGGAACCTGTTTATCTCTACACAGACTGGTATGGATGATTCACCGATATTGTTTATCTCTACACAGACTGGTATGGATGGTTCACCGATATTGTCAATAATTCGAAATGACTGTATAAGCATGTTCATCGTCAACTATAAATCCTACTGATTCATTGGTAAACATCCTTCTAAAGTAACGCAAATGGCGTCTCCCATAATATTTATTGCCATATCGACACAAAGTATACACAAAGCGACCAATGAAAATGACTGGAAAAGTCAGATAGAGTCACTTTAAAAGTATGATTTCCAATGCGCGAGCAGGTCTTATATTTACCGGTGGTCATGCTAGATCTGAGAAAAGACACGAGTTTATATAAGTAACGATGGAAGATAAGGTATACAAATTGATAGTATTGTATAGGAAATCTTTGTAATGTTTGTTTTGTAACGTGTGAGTTACCAGCGAGCTACAGGAACCGTAATCATGCATATTCTTCGTCATGTGTTGACAGAGACCGACCGTCTATCAGTTGTCATAGATCGCGAAAACGTCGGTTTAAAAAGTGAACAAAACCCAACCAAACCGCCTGTTGCTCTTACGCAACAAATTCCGTAGCCAGTCCATGCTTGCCTCTAGATGTCTGTGGAAATATTGACGAAGTTATATTTGTTATAACGCCTTTATAATTATTTTTTGACAAGTATAGCTAGACAATGTAGATATTGAAACGGTATGTATCGCGCATCTAGGCATGGCTCATCCGACTTCAGCGTGGCTCCTGTGTCACTTTGACTCTATAAGGGAATAGATAGCCAATGTCACCCCATAACCTGCTTAATCGCCTATTACGACATGCATAGAAAGTAGTGTTGCTATTATTTACTCCTCTTTTCAGGCAACGCACTGGTGCGATTAATTACATATGATAATTTACCGACAGCAAAATTTTTTAAAAATGCAGGATTAATATATTTACTGATAATTCCATGTGAAATGAAGTGTCTGAGAAAAGCTGCAATTGTTACTAAACAAGATAAAATAAGAAATGAAGAAATTAGGAAAAGAGTTTGTATAATATCATGTATCGAACATAATTAAAGACAGCAAGTAAAATGGTTCGGTCACCTTATGAGAATGAAGCCAAACCAAATACCAATAAGAGCATATAATACAAGAATAAATGGTTTGGTCATCTGGAAAGAATGCCGCGTGATTCATTAGTTTATAAAGCATATATGAAGAGAGGAGAAGCAGAAAGAAGAGCCTGGGGTAGACCTAGAGTACGCTGGATCGACAACATCGAAGAGACATTACACGTACACCAAATAACATTATTTGAAGCTGCCAGAAAAGCGAGAACAAGAACATTGTATCTCCCTCGACACCCGTAAAGGGTAAAAGAGGAAGGAAAGAAGAAGAAGATACAAGAATATCCAGGCATAACGTCAAATGTAGACCAAGAAAACGGTGGATAGAGACCAATATAGCCTTAAACAAATATGGACTAAATGCAACCACCGCGACACATCTGGCCTTGGAACGACAGCTTAAGCTCCCACCTCTACGCTTAGCGGCAAGTGTGAATACGATCAACCATCGTTCACATGGGGACAGACAATAGGCTGATAATTCAGGTTAGCCTAAGTATCGGTTGAACGCGTATAGAGAGTTAATTCCGTACGTAACCTCAAATATGTCGCTGAGCGTAAACTCTATAAAAATAAAATTAAAAAAAAAAACAACATATCATTTGACTTCTCCTCTAGAGCAGATGGAAGCTAGCATCATAACAGTTAATATGACTTAGATCATAGCTAGCCCGACCCTATCCCTCAGTCATTTGTTTCCCTATCATGCGATACGCCCATTCATCTGAGGAATTATTTTCCTCTTCTGTGCATGCGTTGATTGGTCTCCTCTGTCATTTTTTCCCAACCATTAAAAATTCAAGATCTGGCGCTCACAGAACGCATGCCCCCCCATGCCCGTCCTCCTACACGGTTCCACTCTCCAATGCATGATTAATCCCTGAGGTGACTTGAACAAAATTCTTTTCTTTTCTTTTGAATTTGTCTTTTATTTCTCATCTCAACTGTTCAAAGACAGATTGTTCTTTGTTCTTCCGTGGTTCTCCTCTCTTTTCGATATCAATTTCTATTCATTCTCTCCATCCTCATGTCCCTTCCCTGAACTAAAGCTTTAGATGCTTCCTCTTTCCTTGTAGTTCTTCCCATCTTCCTGAATGTCTTCCCTCTATCGTTTTCTCTCATTTTCCAGTCTTCTCTCTCTCCACTCGTCCTCATCAATCTTCTCTGTATATACTCTCTTCCTGTTATTCTCTCTCTCTCTCTCCACTTTTCCTCACTGTCAATATCTCTTCTTCAATCTTCTTCGCTATCCCCACTCTTTCCATCACAGTTCTTCTCTCCCCCCCCACTCTTTCCTCAGTTCTCTCTCCCCCACTCTTTCCTCATTTCCCTCTCCCCCACTCTTTCTCTCACTGTTCTTCGCTCTCCCCATTTTCCCCTCACTGTTCTTCTCTCTCTCCCACTCTTTCCTCAGTTCTCTCCCCCACTCTTTCCCTCACTGTTCTTCTCTCTCCCCACTCTTTCCCTCACAGTTCTTCTCTCTCTCCACTCTTTCCCTCACTATTCTTCTCTCTCCCCCACTCTTTCCCTCACTGTTCTTCTCTCTCCCCACTCTTTCCCTCACTGTTCTTCTCTCTCTCCCACTCTTTCCTCAGTTCTCTCCCCCACTCTTTCCCTCACAGTTCTTCTCTCTCCCCACTCTTTCCACAGTTCTCTCCCCCACTCTTTCCCTCACAGTTCTTCTCTCTCTCCCACTGTTTCCTCAGTTCTCTCCCCCACTCTGTCCCTCACAGTTCTTCTCTCTCTCCCACTCTTTCCTCAGTTCTCTCCCCCACTCTTTCCCTCACTGTTCTTCTCTCTCTCCCACTCTTTCCTCAGTTCTCTCCCCCACTCTTTCCCTCACAGTTCTTCTCTCTCCCCACTCTTTCCCCAGTTCTCTCCCCCACAGTTCTTCTCTCTTTCTCCCACTCTTTCCTCAGTTCTCTCCCCCACTCTTTCCCTCACAGTTCTTCTCTCTCCCCCACTCTTTCCTCAGTTCTCTCCCCCACTCTTTCCCTCACAGTTCTTCTCTCTCCCCACTCTTTCCTCAGTTCTCTCTCCCCCACTCTTTCCTCAGTTCTCTTTCCCCACTCTTTCCTCAGTTCTCTCGCCCCCACTCTTTCTCTCACTGTTCTTCTCTCTCCCCACTCTTTCCCTCACTGGTCTTTTCTTGCAACTCTTTCCCTCACTGTTTTTCTCTCTCCACTCTTTCCCTAGCTTTTCTTCTCTCCCCACTCCTTCCTGTACTGTTTCTCTCTTTTTATAACTTCCATACGTGTCGTTTTATGTCCGTCTTAGTGGCAGAGGGGTTCAAATTGCGACGCAGACCTCCAAAGTACCAGATTGTACCTCTATCTCCTGCTAATTGTCAGGACGTAGTACTGAGGAAGGATTACTTTGTGTCAGGGTTTAGTGCTTGACTATAATAGATATTTCCTTATACATGCGATTGTAACAAAGCTATTCGCCCACGTCTTTCCGAGGCCTGAAAGGGGAGCAAAGGATATCTGCGATATTTGCGCCATTTAGCCAGACTCATCCAGTTACAACATGACGTCTGAGTATTTTTGCAAACTACGAGACTTTGACGTCATATTCTTGGCTGTGGCAACGAACAAAAGCAAACCGACTATTAATGTGACGTAGTAAAATGTCGTAGTGCGTCATTGTTTCCGAATATTCGTGAATGTGGACAGATAAGGTCATATTTGTAAAAACGATGTTACTGTTCACTCCATTCTTGTGTCTCATGACGTTTTTATTAATTTTACTAGGGTTACAATGAAAAACATAGTGCTGAGCTGCTGCAAAACAACAAAACCAACATTCCTAAGAGCTTGCATATTCCCAGTGTCAATATATGGATGTGAATCCTGGACAATCATCAACAAAGTGAAAAATAAAATATCAGCAATTAACAAACTGTTACAGAAACAAATCATTAAAATATCATGGACCACCAATATAGCCATAATGAGAGACATTAAAATATCATGGACCACCAATATAGCCATAATGAGAGCCATTAAAATATCATGGACCACCAATATAGCCATAATGAGAGACATTAAAATATCATGGACCACCAATATAGCCATAATGAGAGACATTAAAATATCATGGACCACCAATATAGCCATAATGAGAGACATTAAAATATCATGGACCACCAATATAGCCATAATGAGAGTCATTAAAAGAACACCAATATAGCCATAATGAGAGCCATTAAAAGAACACCAATACAGCCATAATGAGAGCCATTAAAAGAACACCAATATAGCCAAAATGAGAGCCATTAAAAGAACACCAATACAGCCAAAATGAGAGTCATTAAAAGAACACCAATATAGCCAAAATGAGAGCCATTAAAAGAACACCAATATAGCCAAAATGAGAGCCATTAAAAGAACACAAATGTAGCCAAAATGAGAGCCATTAAAAGAACACCAATACAGCCATAATGAGAGCCATTAAAAGAACACCAATATAGCCAAAATGAGAGCCATTAAAAGAACACCAATATAGCCAAAATGAGAGCCATTAAAAGAACACCAATGTAGCCATCCTGAGAGAAGTGAATGTAAAAGAAAACTGGCTAAATAACATGGTTCTTTCCAGAAAACTACAATATTTTGGCCATGACAGACTAGAGAAGACCTTAATGGAGGGAATGATGCCCGGAGACGAGCTAGAGGCAGACCAAGAAGAAGATGGACGCAAGATATTAAAGACTACCTGAATATGACAGTAACAGAAGCAGGAAGACTGGCTCAAGATCGACAGAAGTTTCAAAAGGCTGTGATGACTGCTACATCCTGTTCAAGATATGCTACTTGATGATGATGACTAGGGTTGCACCATATGTGTAACAGTAACATGATCTGCAGTTATGCGTGACAGAAAGAACTTGTTACCGAAAACATATAGTTGACTGTCTGTCCTGGACAGACTAGTGTGACAGAAAGAATATCTGCAGCGTCACAATAATTTGCGACGGAAGAAAATGCCTTTTAGGACTTACTGGAATACTGGTGCTGTGACCAGGTCTAAATCTGTGTAATACTGCTCGACATCAATCAGTTAACCAAAGCACTCCTTCACAAGAATATGAGGTTTATTTACACACGTTGATATACATCAATTAATAGCATCATACTCATGAGAGAGGCAAATAAACACAAGGCACAAGTCCCAATCTAGTCTTATTCGAGTCCGTCCTCAACTCTGCAGACTAATCCTAAATTATCTGCAACTGGGCAATAATATAAACATCTCAGATTACAAATTACGCGAAAACCTCCAGGAATTGCTTCACTCGGGTTATAAGCTAAGTCTTAGAGAGTATACCGACTAACTATCTGACCCTGACTCTTCGCCTCTCCTGGGAGACCGAACACTCTGACTGTTGCGAGACTAACTAGGACTTGCCTCTCCTGGGAGACAAGTACTGACTGTCCGAGACAAGCCTGATAGAGACTGACCTCTAACCTGGGAACTGACTCCGGGGACTACTATCTCCTCAGGAGTGAAAAATGCGACCGCCCTGCTCGGCAGTCGATAATGCAATGCTTTATTCCTCCTCCACTCCTAAGTTCCTCCAAACTTCCAGAAACTTCCAACCAATCAAAAGCTTTCATTTCCCCAGAGGAAAACCTCTGGCCAATCAGAAATTGATCCTTCTGGTTATAATAAACCCACGTTGCCTCAGACCAACCAGGAAGCTTCTACCTGGTATGATTCCCGTCTGTCTATTATCTGACATGTTCTTAGGTAAACAAACGTTGCATAGCTTGACACGTTCCTATAAAAACACATATTTGTGTTTTATCGTCGCTTGACACGTTCTTAGATAAACACACCTTTGCATGGTGTGCCACTAGCGTCCATAGTGACACCATTTACACAAGAGCAAAACATTCAATGTGTTGCATTTCACGCCGTCCATCTCTTGCTATCTGTGAAGGGTTCTCACTTCTTACTGTGAAACCCCCTGCTGTGAAGGGTTCCACAACCAGATACTATCACATATATACCCTGCCTGTCCCAAGTAAGCGGCACACCGCTTGAACTGAGTACCATTCATGGCATAAACTTGGCAGCTTCAAGCGATAATAACCATATGTCTCAGTAAAAATCAACTTTCTAAACAAAACAACCGGAGCCTGATTCTAACCCGTCACGTCTTCAACACACATCGAACGGCTTAACCACTACGCCACCAAATCTCACGTCTATATCTTGCTAATATACAGGAATGTGAAGAACAAACGAATCTAAGAAGAAGACATAAAATTAACACCCACAACGAGGCCAACCCCTTGAAGTGCAGATGGGGGCTTAGTGCAGCCAACTGATGTTGGAAACTAAGACTGGTCGTGCCATCCCTGGCATCAAGGCCAACTCCTTGAAGTGCAGATGGAGCTTAGTGCAGCCAACATAGGCTGGAAACTAAGATTAGTTGTGCCATCCCTGATATCGAGGCCAACCCCTTGAAGTGCAGATGGGGGCTTAGTGCAGCCAACAGAGGCTGGAAACTAAGATTAGTTGTGCCATCCCTGATATCGAGATCAACTCCTTGAAGTGCAGATGGAGCTTATTCCAGTCAACATAGACTAGAAGCTAAGATTGGTCGTGCCATCCCTGACATATGGGCTGAGTCCAGCCAACAGAGGCTGGAAACTAATATTGGTTGGACCACAGTCCCTCCTAAGCAATCACTGGTGCTGAACTCGGAGATACCAGGCCGAGAGGCGCACCATGAACCGTGGTATCACTCAACACGGCAAGATATCAGGTCTTCACTACAAACTTTACTTTCTGTGTAGACATGTTCAAATGCGAACGAGAAGAAGAAGAAGAAGAAATTAACACATATTCTTTTGGCTGTAGTGATTTTCTAGGTAGCATTTACGTTCAGTAGCTTGCCAGTGCTTTATAAAATCCTGGAAATGCGTGGTGTCGCCGTTTTTTGTGTGCCAATGGCCCGACACATTCCTCTTCGGCGGATGTTCATACCATCTGTATAGCTACTTCTACTAATGTTAAAGCTGGAGAGGAAAGGCAGGAATAGATTAAGACTCATTTTTCTTGTGTGACACGTCAATATCAACCATTGACATGAATTCAATTTGATTATATCAATTTGTATGCCAGTAACAAATAATATGGTTGAAGTTGGGATGATGTTGGTTTGTACGTGAGTTCTGGTTCCTAGTTCGCGAAGTCACTGCGGGAATGAAACATATGAGAAATCAATTATATCTGCTGTCCAGTTGTCCACGCTGAGCTCTCGTATCCGCGCGCGTGACCTCTAAGTGTTATCTTGACTTACTTTGCCTTTGGGTCACACTGTTCTACAATGGCCTTCACGTTTTCTCTGCCCCCCCCCCAAATCACGTTCTTTTCTGTCTTTTCCCCCAGGATAGATACATTGCGTTTCAAAATATGTGTCACTTTTTACAAATCTATAACTTCTCAACCATGAGAATTATAAAATGTTACATCTATTACATGGTCACAAACAACATTCAGAAAAATGAAAAATATACTGTGTAATATGACCGTGTCATTAGAGGTGAGAAAGAGAGTTATCAGTGCTATATAACTCCTGTACTAACATATGGGTGCGAGTCTTGGACAATAAACAAACTGGAAAGTGGGAGATTAGAGGCAACAGAGATGTGGTTCTATAGAAGAATGCTGAGAATACCGTGGAATGCCAGAAAAACTAATGTAGAGGTGCCGAAAGAGTCAAATGCGAAACGGACCTTAATCAACAATATAAGAAAAAGGCAATCTTCTTTTTTTGGCCACTTCATGAGACAGGCAGATTTAGAGAACATAATCACAACAGGCAAGATTGAAGGCACCAGAGACAGAGGGCGACAACGTGAGAAAATATTAGACAGTTTGACAACCTAGCACGGCAAGGAAACAACAACGACTTTGATACATAATACTGTGGACAGAGAGCTGTGGAGATCCATGACCGCCTACGCCAGCCGGCATGGCACCTGATGATGACATCTATCCTATATTAATGTATGGCTCAGAAACATGGACAATGAAAAAACAATTAGAAGACAAAATTGATGCCTTTGTGGATATATAGAAGACTCTCGCTTGTAGACGGCATGAGACCTGTTGAGGATGGACTGATAGCTTGGTAGGAAGTCATAAAGTTGGCGACGTTATGCTGAGATTGTCTTCGAAATCATGACGGTCTTGTCAACCACTATACGTAAAGTCTACAATCTGCGAATTTACGCCTATATGGAATGATAGTTTATCGGTCCACCGGGTATGTAGGCGACCTCCAGCAACGTGGTGTGGACCTCATGAAGCATAGTGAGAAAGGTAGAAAACTATGGTCATCCATTGCATCGAACTTCATTTCCAATCGTCTTTATTTGTCGTGCGACTGGTTTCAAATGAGGTTCCCCGCCGAAGACGGATGTGTCGGGCCATTGGTGCAAATAAAAAAATGGCAACAGAACGTATTTCCATTCTCTGGACAACATCCTGCTGGAAATATAATAGGACCATGGTCCTGTTACAAGAAAAATTCAGCAGGAGTTTGTGAATGTACTCTGAAGAAGAAGAAGAAATGAGGTCCGACAAGAGAGTGAGGTACGACAAGAGAGTGAGGTACGACAAGAGAGTGAGGTAAGACAAGAGAGTGAGGTAAGACAAGAGAGTGAGGTGCGACAAGAGAGTGAGGTAAGACACGAGAGTGAGGTAAGACAAGAGAGTGAGGTACGACAAGAGAGTGAGGTAAGACAAGAGAGTGAGGTACGACAAGAGAGTGAGGTAAGACAAGAGGGTGAGGTAAGATAAGAGAGTGAGGTAAGACAAGAGAGTGAGGTAGATATTTTACACAACTTTACCTCACTTAAATCAAAATCCTCAATGTAAATCATTATGACTGTCATCATCATCATCAGGTGCCATGCCGGCCGGCGTAGGCGGTCATGGCTCTCCACAGCTCTCTGTCTACAGTATTATGTATCAATATCGTTGCTGTTTCCTTGCCGTGCTAGGTTGTCAAACTGTCTAATATTTTCTCACGTTGTCGCCCTCTGTCTCTGTTGCCTTCAATTTTGCCTGTTGTGATTATGTTCTCTAAATATGCCTGTCTCATGAAGTGGCCAAATAAAAGAAGATTGCCTTTTTCTTATATTGTTAATTAAAGTCTGTTTCGCATTTGACTCTTTCAACACCTCTACATTAGTTTTTCTGGCAGTCCATGGTATTCTCAGCATTCTTCTGTAGAACCACATCTCTGTTGCCTCTAATTTCCCACTTCCCAGTGTGTTAATTGTCCAAGACTCGCACCCATATGTTAGTATAGGGGTTATATAGCACTGCAGAACTCTATTTTTCACCTCTTCTTCTTCTTCTGCGTTCGTTCTCAAACTCCTGCAGATTAGCAGGATGTAGTCCGGAGAACGCAATGCGTTGTGTCATGGTTCACATCAGTGCTGCGATATCTGCGCCTCTAGGCCTGACACATATTACTTCAGCATGGCTTTGGGTCACTGACCCTTTATGGGATGGGACAGCCAACTCCATCTCATAACCTCCTTAGTCGCCTTTTACGACATGCGTGGAAGGTAAACAGTGTTGCTATTCTTTGCTCCCCTTTCGGGCCCCGGCAACACACGGGTATTTCACCAATAATGACAAGGTCATATTACACATTATATTTTTCATTTTTCTGAATGTTGTTTTTGCCTGTCCTATTCTGCATCTTATTTCTGTTGAACTTCTTCCATCTGCTGTAATCATTGTACTTATTTGAATTGATGGACCTGATTATTACTGTACCAACGTATAATCAGGGACGTAATTCCAACTCAATTTTCACAAATGGATGTAACAAATTGTCATCAAAAATCTTGTGATGAACTAACAACAAGAACAATATAGAAGAATAATAGGAACTTCATGACACGAGAAGAGAACGAATAAAGTGGTTCTAACAATACTTCGTATGAAAAAAGATCTAGGAAATGCAAATAAAACAAATAAAGTATTTTGGTGCACTCTGCTAGACTGTAACCTGTCCATTGTGTGATGTTACTCTCCCACTTGTATCTCTGCCTACCTCTTGCTCGCTTCCCTTTGACTTTACCCTCAAGTAAGGTCTTCAACAAGGTGTCATGTCTTGTAATACGTCCAAATATTTTATTTGCCAGATCTTTATTTCCCTTAATAATTCTTTCTTCATATTATGTGCTGTTAGAACCTTTTTGTTTTCTTCTCTTTCCATGATGTTCTCCCTATTCTTCTACATATCCACATCTCAAATGCATCAATTTTGTCTTCTAATTGTTTTCTTTAGTGTCCATGTTTCTAAGTCATAAATGAATATAGAATAGATGTAGCATTTCATAGTTTTCATTTTAACTTGTTTGTAATTTGTTTAGATGTTACTATTTTCCTCATGTCATTGAAGGTACTTTTAGCCATTCCTATTCTCCTTTTAACTTCTGTTTCACATCTGCCATCATTTGTGACTATGTGTCCAAGATATTGATAATGCTTTACTTGTTGTAGTTTCTCTCCATGTATGTTTATGTTTATCACCTGTTCTTCGGTGACTTTGCTGATTATCATGGTTTTGTTTTGTTGTGAATATTTATATCCAGTCCATATACTTTACTTGATTTTTTGACTTGATGTATTATTCGTTGCAGTTCATATTCACTTTCTGCCAAAAGAACAGTATCATCTGCATATCTAAGGTTATTTATTGTTTTTCCATCGATCTATCCTCTGTCATGGCATTTCTATATGCTTAAAGATATTCTCTGTGTAGATATTAAATAGGCTTGGTGATACAATGCATCCTTGTCTTACCCCTCTTCTTATTTCTATGTATGGTGAGTACTTGTTTTCACACCTTATTGATGCAGTTTGTTCCCAGTATATATTTCTAATCGGTCTAATGACTTTTCCATCTACGCCTATTTCTTCAAGACATTTTATTAATTTTTCATGTTTGATTCCGTCAAACTGTAGTCTATGAAGCAAATATAGATACTTTTTTGGACTTCTATATATTTATCTATCACTAGTAGGATACTAAGTATAGCTTCTCTGGTTCCTTTGTTTTTCCTAAAATTGTTCTTCACGTACCTCAGTGTCTATCTTGTTTTTAAATTCTTTCATTTATTACGAGTGAGTAGTATTTTAGTTATATGATTCATTAGACGTATTCTATTTTCTGTAGTCTCCAGCTCTGGACTTCTTAGGTAGTGGTATGAATATTGATTACACTGGAATGTGGGATGTTTCATATATGTTATTGCGAAGTTCCGTGATAGTTTCCACACCAAATTCATTTAGAGTTTTTATTATGTACGCTGTTATGTTGTCGGAGCCTGCGACCTTTACAAATTTTATTGATTTTATTGAGTTTTCTATTTCTGCTGTCAGTATTGCTGGTCCATCATTGTTGTGTTTTGTTGGTTTTTTGTTCCGTTGGTTGTCAAACAGTTATGCCACATAATCTGTACATCGTGTAAGTACTTCTATTTTATCAAATATAAATTTTTCTGCTTTTATCTTTAATCCAGCCACTTCCATTTTATAGGACGTTTCTTATTTGTGATCTGTCTTACCTCCTCATGCACTAATTTTGTCTTCTGTTGCACTGAAGCCTACTCCATTTCACTGCATTTTGTTTCTAGCCATTCATATTTTCGCTGTTCACACATTTTACGTATGCCATTGTCTATAGTTGAATATTGTGGAATATTTTTTTAAACGTCTTTCCGACATTTTCTGACCAAACATCTCTGTCCTCATCCAAACATCTCTATCCTCAGTCATCCCCACGACTGTGTAAAAATCCCGCCCAAACAATTTCCTGGTATCAACTCAATATTTTTGTCACACATATTCTCCTTCCACTCTCAACTACTACGGGTTAGATAAATCTTTATATGTCCAAGTCAGGATATCTCCCCTGTTTCACCGCTTTCAACTTTCTGCTGATTTGAAAGCTGGGTTATTTTTTTCTGACAAATATATTAGTTTTATTGTCTTCAAAACACATTTCTAATAACCACC
The DNA here is from genome assembly GCA_034231615.1 of Meghimatium bilineatum. Classification (NCBI taxonomy): domain Eukaryota; kingdom Metazoa; phylum Mollusca; class Gastropoda; order Stylommatophora; family Philomycidae; genus Meghimatium; species Meghimatium bilineatum. Next base: position 18,430,626 of record CM067302.1, read on the forward strand.
TACACCACTTGTATTTAAGCGTTATTTAAAACGGCGTAGAGGATTGACTTAACTGTAGTCTTTCTTCCTGTATTTACAGTGAGAGTTAAGCTGTTAGATCTGTATTAAATAATATATAGTTATAGATTGTGTTTAAAATTTCATAAACACAGTTGGAAAAATGTTCTCGTAAATATCTGTTAGATCGCAGAGATTTTTGGCATGCACACTTTGAATATCAATGACGCTAAAATGAAGCTTGTTAGTCCATAAATGCATGAATCTAATAGGTATAGGGATTTGTGTTTACCAGCCGTTAGACTAAATTCCTATTACAGAATGTAATGTTACGATTTCCAAAATGGGGAGGAGATTGAACACCCACACACCCAATCTGCGGGCTTGGAACAACTGCTCTAGATTGTGTTTGTTTGTGTAGTTTGTTTGTGTTTGTTTGTGTTGTTTGTTTGTGTTTGTTTGTTTGTGGTATTAGTTTTTGTGTGTGTTTGTGTTGTTTGTTTGTTTGTTTTTGTTTGTTTGTTTTTGTTTGTTTGTTTGTTTTTGTTTGTTTGTTTTTGTTTGTTTGTGGTATTTGTTTTTGTTTGTTTGTGTTAGTTTGTGTTGTTGTGAAGATATGCTATCTACTCGGTTGCATGATTTCATTACTGCTGGTGTTCTTCTCGGTCTGGTATATCCGACTTCAGCACCTGTGTTTTTATGTGATCTTACTCGATGTAGGGGATGGACGGACCAATCTTAGTTTCCAACCTCTGTTGGATGGACTAAGCTCTATCTCCACGTCATGTAAGTGCTCTAGAGTCTAGACCAACCTTGAAGTCATTGCAGTAGCGAGTAAGCGACTATGACTTACAGTAACAAGAGAGCATTGAAGGGTCACCCCAAAAAACCAAACCAAAAACAATAAGAGGAAAAAGTCGTTAAAAAAATAAGAGAAACATGAAATATTGATGGTTTGGTGCTGGCAGGAGAAAACGTGGTCAAAATTTGGAACCATTCGATGACCTACTTTTCAAAGAAGGATGGAACAAGGTCACGACATTGACCTTCAACTTTGAAGGACAATGTGACATAATGGAATGTGTTAAAATGAGAAATCGGGGCGTGGCTCTTTGATACAACACAGGAAATCTTGAAAGTGACCCTGAGAGAAGAAAAGGAAGGGGGATTTGGAGGCGTTGCAAATAAAAAGTATTAAAACGTGAAATTTGCGCATGATTTTAACTGTGACAGAAAGCACGTGTCTCCCTCCCCCAGGGCCACATTTTTTCACCCGAAGCTGTCTTTAAAGAAACTTCCGTAAGCATTATTCTAGACCGCCAATGGAAACATTCGGATGACGTTCCCATAGAAAGAAAGAGAGATGGCCGAACGATGACACTTCATTAAAAAAATTTTGTGTTTGACAGTCGAGATGAAGATATGTACGAGTTATGATCCGCCTCACACATTCCCTTAGAAGCAGGTGGGGGGGGGGAGTATAGGCTGAGGTGATGCAAACCTGTTTGTCTGTTGGTTAGTTTGTGTATTTGAGGGATTAAAAAAGGGTCATCATCACCATCATCACCACCACCACCATCATTATATCATCATCATCATCACCATCATCATCATCACCATCATCATCATCGTCGTCGTCGTCGTCATCATCATCATCATCATCATTACCACCATTCAACATCACCACCACCATCAACAACATCAGCACCACCATCAACAACACCACCAACATCACCACCACCATCAACATCACCACCAACATCACCACCACCATCAACAACACCAGCACCATTCAACATCACCACCACCATCAACAACACCAGCACCATTCAACATCACCACCAACATCACCACCACCATCAACATCACCACCACCATCAACATCACCATCAACATCACCACCAACATCACCACCAACATCACCACCAACATCACCACCAACATCACCATCAACATCACCACCAACATCACCACCAACATCACCACCAACATCACCACCAACATCACCATCACCATCAACATCACCACCACCATCAGCATCACCACCACCATCAACATCACCACCACCATCAACAACACCAGCACCATTCAACATCACCACCACCATCAACAACACCAGCACCATTCAACATCACCACCAACATCACCACCAACATCACCACCAACATCAACATCACCATCAACATCACCACCAACATCACCACCAACATCACCACCAACATCACCATCACCATCAACATCACCACCACCATCAGCATCACCACCACCATCAACATCAACAACACCAGCACCATTCAACATCACCACCACCATCAACAACACCAGCACCATTCAACATCACCACCAACATCACCACCAACATCACCACCAACATCACCACCAACATCAACATCACCACCAACATCACCACCAACATCACCACCAACACCACCACCAACATCACCACCAACATCACCACCAACATCAACATCACCATCAACATCACCACCACCATCAACATCACCACCACCATCAACATCACCACCACCATCAACAACACCAGCACCATTCAACATCACCACCAACATCACCACCACCATCAACATCACCACCACCATCAACATCACCACCAACATCACCACCAACATCACCACCAACATCACCATCACCATCAACATCACCACCACCATCAGCATCACCACCACCATCATCATCATCATCATCACCATCATAATCATCTTCATCAATTTCATCAATTTCATCATCACCAGTCATACATCACACAGTGACTATTTTTCTGTGCAAATGAACATGTAGTCGTGTGCCAGACAAATGTAGTGACTAGGCGTCTGTGTGTCTCTGTGTGTGTCTCTGTGTGTCTCTGTGTGTCTGTGCACTGATCTGACTTCTGACCATCTTTATAGCTGCACAACGCCATCAGAATGTGATTTTAAATCTCAGTTCAGGTTCACAGGAAATGAGGCAGCAGACGAGGAAGCAAAGACAGGAAGGATGTTTATATTGAATATCGTTTAATGAAGGACTTAGCAGATCAATAGATAATATGTACTTACCGCGCAAAACGTCGATTTGTCGAAACGTCGATTTGTAGAAACGTAGATTTGTTAAAACGTCGATTTGTCGAAACTTAGTTTTGTCGATACATCGAGTTGTCGAAACGTGGATTTGTCGAAATGTAGATTTGTCGAAACGTTGATTTGTCGAAACGTAGATTTGTCAAAACGTCGATTTGTCGAAACTTCGATTTGTCGATACGTCGATTTGTGTGTGTCATTATGTGTGTTATTCAGTATTAGCAAAACTTTATTACCCTATTCCTGGATCTACTTGTTTTGTGTCACCGATTTTTGTTTGCGTCAATAGCAAAACACATCCGACTTTGGCGTTGATCACTAATATATTCATTGTTTTGACCGATTCCACAGAGCAGTTTACGACTTTAGTCATATCGCTAGTGGAGAGCAGGTGTATGTTGACACATATCTTTTCACATAATATAAATATATTCTTCAAATAGAAAAAAAACAAGCCCAAGGGCAAATGACATCAATCTTCAGAAACAAAAATGTAGATTTAAACACCAAAATAACACTATTCAAAACGATTATTATGCCAACTCTGTGCTACCAATGTCAAACATGGACTACGATAGCACAAGACAAGCGTAAACTTGTGACAGCTGAAGTGGCATGCTTACTCATAATTCTAGAATTATCACTAAGAAACAGAGTGAGAAATGAAGACATTAGACAAAGAACCGGTACCAGTCCAATCTTGGAATATATTAAGAGATAACAGATCAAATGGTTTGCACACATCAGCAGACTACCATCAGACAGCGTACCACAGCAAGCTATGCTACACAGATACAGTGAAAGCAGACCTAAAGGCTGACCACGAAAACGATGGACCACCGAAATAAAAGAGACGACAAATTGCACAATATACTCAGCAAACACGTGGGCCGTCTCCAGAAAACTGAAAGGCAACAAAGGGTTTAGAGAATAAATATTCATTCACTAATTCATTTTCCTTTTGCTCTGAAGTTAGCGCATAGGGCAGAGGTCAGATCTCTCCAATTCTGTCTGTTCAGAGCTATTCTGTGCAGTTCTTCAATAGTATGAATATTGATTGTTTTACTATCTCTAAGTATTGTTTTCTGAGTGTTTCTTTTGGTCTACCCCTTGCTCTTTTGCCTATAGGTATCCATTCACGATTTTGGTGGTGTATTTTGTTGGTGTCTGCACGTAGGACATGCCCGATGTAGGACCAACGGCGTTTTCTGATAACATCTGTGATGAAATTTTGATGTGTCTCTTCTGTGATTTTATTATTCAATTTGAATTCACTCCAATGGGTGTTAGTTATCCTACGAAGACATTGATAGATAGATAGATAGAATAGAAAAAAAACCCATTTGATAATTTTCCTTCATAAATTTGGTATATTGTTCATCTTCGGGATCATACTCAACATGGATAGAAACACAGACGCAAGATTGATTTTTATTGTATTAGTATTTTATCATATCCACTCCGACCCTCTAAACACAGCATCTGACTGCTTGCCGATAGTATTCCCTAGATAAAACTCAATAGTTCACATACTTACTGCCGATAGTATTGATCAGATAGCACTCAATGGTTCACATACTTACTGCCGATAGTATTGATCAGATAGCACTCAATGGTTCACATACTTACTGCCGATAGTATTGATCAGATAGCACTCAATAGTTCACATACTTACTGCCGATAGTATTGATCAGATAGCACTCAATAGTTCACATACATACTGCCGATAGTATTGATCAGATAGCACTCAATAGTTCACATACTTACTGCCGATAGTATTGCTAAGATAGCACTCAATAGTTCACATTCTTACTGCCGATAGTATTGCTAAGATAGCACTCAATAGTTCACATTCTTACTGCCGATAGTATTGCTAAGATAGCACTCAATAGTTCACATTCTTACTGCCGATAGTATTGCTAAGATAGCACTCAATAGTTCACATTCTTACTGCCGATAGTATTGATCAGATAGCACTCAATAGTTCACATACATACTGCCGATAGTATTGATCAGATAGCACTCAATAGTTCACATACTTACTGCCGATAGTATTGATCAGATAGCACTCAATAGTTCACATACTTACTGCCGATAGTATTGATCAGATAGCACTCAATAGTTCACATACATACTGCCGATAGTATTGATCAGATAGCACTCAATAGTTCACATACTTACTGCCGATAGTATTGATCAGATAGCACTCAATAGTTCACATACTTACTGCCGATAGTATTGATCAGATAGCACTCAATAGTTCACATACTTACTGCCGATAGTATTGATCAGATAGCACTCAATAGTTCACATACTTACTGCCGATAGTATTGATCAGATAGCACTCAATAGTTCACATACTTACTGCCGATAGTATTGATCAGATAGCACTCAATAGTTCACATACATACTGCCGATAGTATTGATCAGATAGCACTCAATAGTTCACATACTTACTGCCGATAGTATTGATCAGATAGCACTCAATAGTTCACATACTTACTGCCGATAGTATTGATCAGATAGCACTCAATAGTTCACATACATACTGCCGATAGTATTGCTAAGATAGCACTCAATAGTTCACATACTTACTGCCGATAGTATTGCTAAGATAGCACTCAATAGTTCACATTCATACTGCCGATAGTATTGCTAAGATAGCACTCAATAGTTCACATTCTTACTGCCGATAGTATTGCTAAGATAGCACTCAATATCTCAAGTAGTAATTCCAAGTAACTATAAAAGAAATTGTGGGTATACAAGTGACCACACCCCGATTGTGAATCCACAAGTTCACAAACATATAGTAAAATGCGGTGACTATCGCTTCAGACATTCGCCGCAGACAATCACCCACCACTAAAACAATTAATTGAGTATAGGAAACAAGAGCTAAATCTTGTGTAATTCTTGGACTACGGAATCAAACAAGCAATCTGTAATTTTTATATCACTTAGTACCAACATAAACAAAGAAAAGGAACTCTCATTTCTTGTGACAACGTTACCATGGCTACAGCGTCACAAATATGCGAAGTTTATCACTGCTACGTTCACCCACATGTCCGCCCATCGATTTTATTCACAAACACGAGCTTATCGGCAATGGAGCTCTCCAGTATGACAGCAAAGCATCAGGTAATCTCTGGGAAAAATTGCAAGTGATTCCTGACAGCTTGCAGGTGTCGATTCCTGATTAGAAACCAGCGCCGTAGCACAGGAGAAAAATATATTCGGTTTTAACTTGCATTACATCACGGGGACAGCGTGTCATGTCCTGGATCGTGTTGTATGGAGGGGACATAATGTCATGGATTGTGTTCTATGAAGAGGGAAATTGGAAGCATATGACATTCAGGTTGTAGCTGTCAATCCACCATCTTTTGGGCTGTTGTGATTTTTTAGGCAATATAAATATATTCGCTAGTTTGCCATTTATTTTTGAGCGGTGCGAATGCTCCGTTTGTAATTATGTAATTGTGTATGACAATCACCCCTAACCCACACAATATATGTAGTAACATCTTACGATGTGTACAGCAGGTGCTATCTATCTATCTACCCTAAACCAATATTAAGAACTTTCTCAGATATTCATTTTCACATGAATTTAATTTCGTCTCCAGTGCTTTTGTTATTTTTCAAATTTTCCCTGTCACTGTAAAAAAAAACAACACAACTGTTAATACTACATTTTACCAGTTCAGGTGTTGCAGGGAAGGGATTGAATAGCTGTGTGATAAAGGATTCATGCTCTTGCTGTCGCCACGTCATGTAAATGGTGAGTTTTTTTTAATTTACCCTACAACAGAAAAAAAACCCAGCCCTGACAGGGGATCGAACTCTAGACCTCACATTTCCCTACCATATGTTGATACGTCTATTACATTGAAGTTGAACAGTCGTAGTTTGGTACATTTACTTAGTGTTTTTTATTTCCAGATGTTTGTTAGTTGGTTTAATTGATTTGATGTCAGCGCAATTCTGTTGAGAAATTCTTTTGTTGTATTTTTTTTATCTTGTGTCATTTTGCTGCTTAAGTAAGAACAGTTATCGACTTACTTATCAATAAACAATAAACAACTAAAACAAGTAGATGAATTCTTCTTCTTCAGCGTTCATTCTCAAACTCCTGCTGGATCTCTATTGCAGTAGGACAATGGTCCTATTAGATTTCCAGCAGGATATAGTCCAGAGAATGGAAATGCGTTGTGTCGCCGTTTTATTTGCGCCAATGGCCCGACACATCCGTCTTCGGCGGGAGATGAATTCAATTATCTGGGCAGCACATTGAGATATGACAACAAACAAGAAGCAGAAATAAACGCAAGATGAAATAAGGTCTGTCAGATCATTGGTCAATTAACACCTTTACTAAGAAACAAAGATATTACACTAGAAACAAAGAAAGCGCTTTTCAACACCATTTTCTTACCAACATTGTGTTATCAGTGTCAAAATTGGACATTATATTCTAGAACAATACATAAGATTAACACCACTGAAATGAAATGTGTGAGACGTATGATTGGAGTTAGCTTGAGAGACAAAATCAGGAATGAAGCACTAAGGAAACAATTAGGGATCAAGTCAACAATAGAATACATCCAGAAACAATAAGTTAAATGGTACGGTCACATAACCAGACAGAAAGAGCAAAGTATTATCCAAAAACCACTTAACAAACGATACGAAAACAGTCGACCTATTGGACGCCCTCGTAAAAGGTGGATAGATAGTGTATTAGAGACACACGGAAATATAACAGCAGAAGAGGCACATAGAAGGGCAAAAGACCGTACACTCACTCTCCCCTCAACACCGAAAGGTACATGAGGACAGAAAGAAGAAGAAGAAGAATGAAGATCGACTTACTTAATTGTTTCTCCGTTGAAAGTGATTTTAAAATTACAGTTGGAAAAAATCAAAATTTTAGTTTTGGAAGTATTGACTTGAAAGGCGATGTGTTCTGAAAGATAACAAAGTCGATTTAACATGTCTTGTACCTTAATAGAAGTAACACAGTGATATCTCACTATATCGCATTCTTTTATAACAACTTTCCCTATATAACAACACATTTCAAAATCCCCTATTATATTTATTATATATTGTTTGTGCCGTATATAGCGAATTTCTGTTATTACATAAATATTTTGTCGGTTCGGACCAAGTTGTTAAAACGGGAAGCCACTATAGTAAGTTACAGTGTTGTCATTCATTGCTCCCTGTTCGAACCTTGTCAATGCAATGATACGGATGCACTAATCCATTTGGCTGTCAGCAGATAGCTCTTGAAAGCTTATAAACTTTCTAAATAAAGCTCAGGTACTTCTTAGTTTTGTAGCTGAGGTTACAGTCGGACTCAGATAAGTTCTGAAAGTCTTGGATGTGTAAATGAGGCAACACTCGAACTCATATAAGGTTTGAAAGTCTTGGATGTGTAAATGAGGCAACACTCGAACTCATATAAGGTTTGAAAGTCTTGGATGTGTAAATGAGGCAACACTCGAACTCATATAAGGTTTGAAAGTCTTGGATGTGTAAATGAGGCAACACTCGAACTCATATAAGGTTTGAAAGTCTTGGATGTGTAAATGAGGCAACACCGGAACTCATATAAGTTTGAAAGTCTTGGATGTGTAAATGAGGCAACACCCGAACTCATATAAGGTTTGAAAGTCTTGGATGTGTAAATGAGGCAACACCCGGACTCAGATAAGTTCTGAAAGTCATGGATGTGTAAATGAGGCAACACCCGGACTCAGATAAGGTCTGAAAGTCTTTTGATGTGTAAGTGAGGCAACACTCGAACTCATATAAGGTCTGAAAGTCTTGGATGTGTAAATGAGGCAACACTCGAACTCATATAAGTTTGAAAGTCTTGGATATGTAAATGAGGCAACACCCGAACTCATATAAGTTTGAAAGTCTTGGATGTGTAAATGAGGCAACACCCGGACTCAGATAAGTTCTGAAAGTCATGGATGTGTAAATGAGGCAACACCCGGACTCAGATAAGGTCTGAAAGTCTTGGATGTGTAAATGAGGCAACACCCGGACTCATATAAGGTCTGAAAGTCTTGGATGTGTAAATGAGGCAACACTCGAACTCATATAAGGTCTGAAAGTCTTGGATGTGTAAATGAGGCAACACTCGAACTCATATAAGGTCTGAAAGTCTTGGATGTGTAAATGAGGCAACACTCGAACTCATATAAGGTCTGAAAGTCTTGGATGTGTAAATGAGGCAACACCCGGACTCATATAAGGTCTGAAAGTCTTGGATGTGTAAATGAGGCAACACTCGAACTCATATAAGGTTTTAAAGTCTTGGATATGTAAATGAGGCAAAACCCGGACTCAAATAAGGTCTGAAAGTCTTGGATGTGTAAATGAGGCAACACTCGAACTCATATAAGGTCTGAAAGTCTTGGATGTGTAAATGAGGCAACATTCGAACTCATATAAGGTCTGAAAGTCTTGGATGTGTAAATGAGGCAACACTCGAACTCATATAAGGTCTGAAAGTCTTGGATGTGTAAATGAGGCAACACTCGAACTCATATAAGGTCTGAAAGTCTTGGATGTGTAAATGAGGCAACACCCGGACTCATATAAGGTCTGAAAGTCTTGGATGTGTAAATGAGGCAACACTCGAACTCATATAAGGTCTGAAAGTCTTGGATGTGTAAATGAGGCAACACCCGGACTCAGATAAGTTCTGAAAGTCATGGATGTGTAAATGAGGCAACACCCGGACTCAGATAAGGTCTGAAAGTCTTGGATGTGTAAATGAGGCAACACCCGGACTCATATAAGGTCTGAAAGTCTTGGATGTGTAAATGAGGCAACACTCGAACTCATATAAGGTCTGAAAGTCTTGGATGTGTAAATGAGGCAACACTCGAACTCATATAAGGTCTGAAAGTCTTGGATGTGTAAATGAGGCAACACTCGAACTCATATAAGGTATGAAATTCTTGGATGTGTAAATGAGACAACACCTGGACTCATATAAGGTCTGAAATTCTTGGATGTGTAAATGAGGCAACAACTGAGGCAATAACTGAGGCAACACCCGGACTGATATAAGATCTCAAAGACTCGGATGTGTAAGATGGTGTATGGATGCATGGTCGACCCAGGAGCCGTTGCGAAATGAGAAACATCTCCACCTCTACTGGAAAATGAACCGATGACCACTCGTATGCGAAGCCAGTGCGCTAACCACTGCGCGACGCGGCTCCCCTATAGCATACGCTACCTTGTTTAAGTCCTATTCTTTGCACTCTGAACTACAAGTCCACGCCCTGGTTATGTCACTATCACAGAGTACATTAATATTTGTAGACTCTATGTTATTTGCAAACCCCTGACGAAGATTTTTGTTCTCGAAACTGTCATACACGTAATTCTCATTTATTTACCTTCACCACCTTAAGACACAAGTGTGATATATTCACATAATTATCTCCAGGGCGCGCGTGCAAGTGCGAGTAACCTCATTAAGGTACAACAGGACCAGCTTGAGAAAGACAGGCTGTGACAGCTCATTTATTTCCTCTTACTTCGATGAGATTTTGTGTGCCAAGATCGGGGGGAAAAAAAATCGGATGGATTGGGTTTCTTGCAGAAAAACAGAGAACCAAACAAAAACAACAAACAAATCGATAATACTTGCACGGCGTTCGACTATTTCTCATATACATCTCATGTTAAGAAAGGCTTGTTTGCTTTGAAGAATGTCTCCACTCATGTTGTTGAAATTATTTTCTCGAAATATTTTGGTAATTAGAGGAGAGGTAGGGAGTTCTTCAGCATACATAACACAATTTTTGATGTATGGACAAATTCTTTTTACATTTACAGAAGAAAGGAGCTGCGGTTGGAAATGTCTTGACGCTAAAAAAAAGGAATCATCACTATCGGTTTAGAATAGAGATCGCCCGTGTGTTGCCGGGGCCCGAAAGGGGAGCAAAGAATAGCAAAACTGTTTACCGTCCATGCATGTCGTACAAGGCGACTAAGGAGGTTATGGGAAGGAGTTGGCTACTTCATCCCATATAGGGTCAGTGATCCAAAGCCATTCATAAGTCGGATGTGTCAGGCCGAAAAAAGCGCAGATATCGCAGCAATGCTGTAAACCATGACACAACGCATTCCGTTCTCCGGACTGCAGGAGTTTGAGAACGAATGCAGAAGAAGAAGAAGAATAAAGATGGACAATTTGTTTAAATCAGTGAGTCGGTATGTACAATTTAATAAAACAGTGGATAGGTATGTACTTTTTTTAAAGTCATTGGGTCGGTATGTAATTTTATTTTACGGCAGAGGGTCGCTATGAACTTTTTTTACAGTCATTTGGTCGGTATGTAATTTTCTTTTACGGCAGAGGGTCGCTATGAACTTTTTTTAAAGTCATTTGGTTGGTATGTAATTTTCTTTTACGGCAGAGGGTCGCTATGAACTTTTTTTTAAAGTCATTGAGTCGGTATGTACTTTAAAAAAAGTTAAGATGTGAACATTTTAAAAGTCAGTGGGCCACTAAGAACTTTTTTAAAAGTTATTGGGTCGGTATGAACTTTTGTTTTGTAAGTCATTGGGTCGTATGCACTTTTGTTTTTTTAGTCATTGGGTTGGTATGTACTTTTGTTTCTTACGTCATTAGGTCGGTATGTACTTTTGTTTTTTAAGTCATTGGGTCATGTTTCCATCGGTGCATTGCGTTTCCCTCCACACCTGCGTTTCCTTCCACACCTGCGTTTCCCTCCACACCTGCGTTTCCCTCCACACCTGCGTTTCCCTCCACACCTGCGTTTCCCTCCACACCTGCGTTTCCCTCCACACCTGTGTTTCCCTCCACACCCGAGTTACATGGAACAAAGATGCAAGTTATTCTGCGCAGGGACAGATTTTACGTAAAGTGGGTAGGCACTATTTTCACCACAATAAGAAGAAAACAATGGATTTATACCGGACATGTACTTATATCGGACATGTACTTATACCGGACATGTACTTATATCGGACATGTACTTATATCGGACATGTACTTATACCGGACATGTACTTATATCGGACATGTACTTATATCGGACATGTACTTATATCGGACATGTACTTATATCGGACATGTACTTATGTCGGACATGTACTTATACCGGACATGTACTTATATCGGACATGTACTTATGAAAATATGCAGTGCAACAAAATTGACAAATGTGAATATTAGCGGAACAAAACTAAAACAGACATAAGACTTTAAATTATTTAGGAAGCATTTTTACAGAAGACGGAAAAATCAACAAAGAAATTGAGATGAGGTGTCAAAAAGCAAACGTTGTACATACCAACTATTACCTCTGATTAAAAATCCAGCAATAATGATGGCGACCAAACGACATACAATAATCACCGCGTTTATTCCAACGTTATGTTACCAGTGCCAGGCATAGCCCCCTGACAAAAACACTCTTGAGAAAGATTACAAATTGCGAGATGAAATGTCTGAGAAAAGCTATAAACGTCACGAGAAGAGACCGAATGAGAAGAAATGAAGACATCAGAAAGATAGTAAAGACAGTATCATGCAAACAATATATAAGATTGTTTGTTTGAGAAATTGTCTGGAGAAAGTGCTTAAGCTTTCAAAATTCGTTTGTTATTGATTATTGATTTTCTTGGAAAATATTACACTTGAGTACCCCTTTTTTGCGAGTCTGACAAACACGCTATATGTTTTCGCAAATCATACTGTTATTTGTATAATTTCTATACTCAATCATTACAGAATAAACTTTTCAAAAAGATACAGTATGGAATACTTTACGTACAGTTTTGAATACTTTAAGTATAGTTTTGAATACTTTAAGTACAGTTTTGAATACTTTAAGTACAGTTTTGAATACTTTAAGTACAGTTTTGAATACTTTAAGTACAGTATTGAATACTTCAAGTACAGTATTGAATACTTCAAGTACAGTATTTAATACTTCAAGTACAGTTTTGAATACTTTAAGTACAGTTTTGAATACTTAAGTACAGTTTTGAATACTTTAAGTACAGTTTTGAATACTTTAAGTACAGTATTGAATACTTGAAGTACAGTTTTGAATACTTGAAGTACAGTTCTGAATACTTTAAGTACAGTTTTGAATACTTTAAGTACAGTATTGAATACTTTAAGTACAGTATTGAATACTTGAAGTACAGTTTTGAATACTTTAAGTACAGTTTTGAATACTTTAAATACAGTTTTGAATACTTTAAGTACAGTTTTGAATACTTTAAGTACAGTTTTGAATACTTTAAGTACAGTTTTGAATACTTTAAGTACAGTTTTGAATACTTTAAATACAGTTTTGAATACTTTAAGTACAGTTTTGAATACTTTAAGTACAGTTTTGAATACTTTAAGTACAGTATTGAATACTTGAAGTACAGTTTTGAATACTTGAAGTACAGTTTTGAATACTTTAAGTACAGTTTTGAATACTTTAAGTACAGTATTGAATACTTGAAGTACAGTTTTGAATACTTGAAGTACAGTTTTGAATACTTTAAGTACAGTTTTGAATACTTTAAGTACAGTTTTGAATACTTTAAGTACAGTATTGAATACTTGAAGTACAGTTTTGAATACTTGAAGTACAGTTTTGAATACTTTAAGTACAGTTTTGAATACTTTAAATACAGTTTTGAATACTTTAAGTACAGTTTTGAATACTTTAAGTACAGTTTTGAATACTTTAAGTACAGTTTTGAATACTTTAAGTACAGTTTTGAATACTTTAAATACAGTTTTGAATACTTTAAGTACAGTTTTGAATACTTTAAGTACAGTTTTGAATACTTTAAGTACAGTATTGAATACTTTAAGTACAGTTTTGAATACTTTAAGTACAGTTTTGAATACTTTAAGTACAGTTTTGAATACTTTAAGTACAGTTTTGAATACTTTAAGTACAGTTTTGAATACTTTAAGTACAGTTTTGAATACTTTAAGTACAGTTTTGAATACTTTAAGTACAGTATTGAATACTTTAAGTACAGTTTTGAATACTTTAAGTACAGTTTTGAATACTTTAAGTACAGTTTTGAATACTTTAAGTACAGTATTGAATACTTGAAGTACAGTTTTGAATACTTGAAGTACAGTTTTGAATACTTTAAGTACAGTTTTGAATACTTTAAATACAGTTTTGAATACTTTAAGTACAGTTTTGAATACTTTAAGTACAGTTTTGAATACTTTAAATACAGTTTTGAATACTTTAAGTACAGTTTTGAATACTTTAAGTACAGTTTTGAATACTTTAAATACAGTTTTGAATACTTTAAGCACAGTATTGAATACTTTAAGAACAAATTTATTGCTTTCTCCAAATCAAAAGAAATAACTTGCTTACCTGCTTGATGTGTTGTACTCTATTTTTCAACGTTGCTATGATGCTTTTAAGAGCATGGCTATTATTTGCGAAATAATGTAACACAAAACACAAATCATTTATAAACGAACTAACAGGTCCGCAAATAGATCTTCTTCTTCTTCTTTCGCAATCGTAACACAGTCAGGTTGGGCTTTCGACCTATTTCAAGGATATTGACCGCTGTTTCGGAGATTGTTCTGTGTCATATACGATTTACATATACGATTTACATATAGGTTTTACATATAGGTTTTACATATAGGTTTTACATATAGGTTTTACATATACGTTTTACATATAGGTTTTACATATAGGTTTTACATATAGGTTTTACATATAGGTTTTACATATAGGTTTTACATATAGGTTTTACATATACGATTTACATATAGGTTTTACATATAGGTTTTACATATACGTTTTACATATACGATTTACATATACGATTTACATATACGATTTACATATAGGTTTTACATATAGGTTTTACATATAGGTTTTACATATAGGTTTTACATATAGGTTTTACATATAGGTTTTACATATAGGTTTTACATATAGGTTTTACATATAGGTTTTACATATAGGTTTTACATATAGGTTTTACATATAGGTTTTACATATAGGTTTTACATATAGGTTTTACATA
Source organism: Meghimatium bilineatum (assembly GCA_034231615.1). Lineage (NCBI taxonomy): Eukaryota > Metazoa > Mollusca > Gastropoda > Stylommatophora > Philomycidae > Meghimatium > Meghimatium bilineatum. Next base: position 18,445,787 of record CM067302.1, read on the forward strand.
TAGGTTTTACATATAGGTTTTACATATAGGTTTTACATATAGGTTTTACATATAGGTTTTACATATAGGTTTTACATATAGGTTTTACATATAGGTTTTACATATAGGTTTTACATATAGGTTTTACATATAGGTTTTACATATAGGTTTTACATATAGGTTTTACATATAGGTTTTACATATAGGTTTTACATATAGGTTTTACATATACGATTTACATATAGGTTTTACATATAGGTTTTACATATACGTTTTACATATACGATTTACATATACGATTTACATATACGATTTACATATAGGTTTTACATATAGGTTTTACATATACGTTTTACATATACGTTTTACATATAGGTTTTACATATACGATTTACATATAGGTTTTACATATAGGTTTTACATATACGTTTTACATATACGATTTACATATAGGTTTTACATATAGGTTTTACATATAGGTTTTACATATACGATTTACATATAGGTTTTACATATAGGTTTTACATATACGTTTTACATATACGTTTTACATATAGGTTTTACATATACGATTTACATATAGGTTTTACATATAGGTTTTACATATACGTTTTACATATACGATTTACATATACGATTTACATATACGATTTACATATAGGTTTTACATATAGGTTTTACATATACGTTTTACATATACGTTTTACATATAGGTTTTACATATACGATTTACATATAGGTTTTACATATAGGTTTTACATATACGTTTTACATATAGGTTTTACATATATGTTTTACATATAGGTTTTACTTTAAAAAACCCATGTCATTTCTCTGTTTTCGTGGGTCATTTCTACAGTTTCGATAGATGTTTAGTGACCTTTTGTTTGGGATACCATTAGGAGCGGTGTTTTAATACCACATTTTTGACGTGCTTCAGATTACAAAATGTGTTCTGATTTCATAGAGGAAGGGAAGGGGGGGGAATGGTTAACCATCCAACATTTCCCTACTATCTACAGGATTGCTATCTACATGATTGCTATCTACATGATTGCTATCTACAGGATTGCTATCTACATGATTGCTATCTACAGGATTGCTATCTACATGATTGCTATCTACAGGATTGCTATCTACATGATTGCTACCTACATGATTACTATCTACATGATTGCTATCTACATGATTGCTATCTACAGGATTGCTATCTTCATGATTGCTATCTACAGGATTGCTATCTACATGATTGCTATCTACAGGATTGCTATCTACATGATTGCTACCTACATGATTGCTATCTACATGATTGCTATCTACATGATTGCTATCTACAGGATTGCTATCTACAGGATTGCTATCTACATGATTGCTATCTACAGGATTGCTATCTACATGATTGCTATCTACATGATTGCTATCTACGTGATTGCTATCTACATGATTGCTATCTACAGGATTGCTATCTACATGAATGCTATCTACATGATTGCTATCTACAGGATTGATATCTACAGGATTGCTATCTACATGATGTCTATCTACAGGATTGCTATCTACAGGATTGCCAATAAATGACGTTTTTATGTTAACACTCCTCCACTCCTTTTTTTACGTAACTTCGACCAAGTTTCGGAGGTATTCGTCTATAAATTGTATACTGGCTGGAAAATGTTTGAGAAACACTCCGTTAGATGTTTTGATTTCAGGATTGCCCAACATACAAAGAGCAGAGACAGCAGACCTGGCCAGAGAATACTGACTTGAGGCAAAAGATATCGGGCAGCCGCTCGGTCCTGGAGAAGACAGTGGACTTCGCCCTGATGACAGGCCTGACAATATAACATGACCACAAATGCTGAACGCAGAAGAAGAAGAAGAAGAAGAAGTACTCAAAACTTGCACGAATAGTTTTGAGAAACACTGCGTTATATTTTTTGAGAAACACTGTGTTAGATGTTTGAGAAACACTGCGTTAGGTGTTTTTATATATGACATTTCAATACATAATGTCACTGTCCGAAAGAAATCTCTAACCGGAGATTTGGTACGAAATAGTGAAGGGGGTGGGCGGTGGGACTTGACCTCAGCTTCCAAAGTAAGTTTGGTTGAGAGTGTTTTTGTATGCGCGAAGTGATGTCAGAGCAGACACATTTCCAACTTTCAGCTACTTCCAGATAATGGCATTTACTCTGACGTGGGCAGAAAATTATAATATCTGATAACATAAGTTGTGAGTCCCGCCGAAGACGGATGTGTCGGGCCATTGGCGCAAATAAAACGGCGACACAACGCATTTCCATTCTCTGGACTACATCCTGCTAGAAATCTAATAGGACAATGGTCCTGCTACAAAGGAGATCCAGCGGGAGTTTTAGAATGAACGATGAAGAAGAAGAAGAACATATTAAAAGTCACGATACATTGTTGAAGACCTTACTTGAGGATACAGTCGAAACGAGGCGATCAAGAGTTAAGAGAGTTGAGAAGAGATACAACTGGATGAGAAACATCACGAGACGGACAGGTTAAAATCTAGTAGAGTGCACCACCAAGTCAAGCGATAGAAGTGTTGGAAATTTGTTGCAGCCAGCCTTTAATATGTAGACGGCACTTGATGATGATGAGAACAGGAAATGTGTTTGGAGACTGATCCCGTGTTGATTCGCATACCGGTTACACCTAGTTATTGTTTTCAAAATCCATTGATTTATCAATCCCAGGAAACTAGATGCATCAATTTAGCTCAGGGGGAAAAAAAAAGACACAAGCAGCGAAAGAAAATCTAAATAATGTTCCAAGTTTTTATTTTTCTTGCTCTGTAAATACTCCATCAATATCTAGGTCATTGTGATCCAGAACGAGGCTGTCACAATTATATCAATGAATATGATGTTTTAGCGAAACAATCTTACTTATTATGTTTTCAAGTAAACAGATTTGAAATTTTAATCAGCTAGACATAAATTATTGTTCCGCTTCTACAAGGCCGTTATGTTTTTTAATCTCTTTTATTAATTATGTCTTTTTCCATTCCTAGTTTAAAAAAAAAATGAAATGAGTTTTAAATTAATGAAACAAAAAAAGTTATCGATATAAACAATAATAGTATTCTAAGGTCACAATAATATATCGATTTATTTCATATAAAATATATTTCTGCAGTGTATGGTTGCGTGTTTTTTTATACATATCATCATCATCAGGTGCCATGCCGGCTGGCGTAGGCGATCGTGACTCTCCACATCTCTGTCTCCAGTATTATGTATCAAGCTCGTTGTTGTTTCCCTGCCGTGCCAGGTTGTCAAACTGTCTAATATTTTCTCACGTTGTCACCCTCTGTCCCTATTTCCTTCAATCTTGCCTGTTGTGACTGTGTTCTCTAAACCTCATTGTCTCATAACGTGGCCAAAAAATGAAGAGTATTATTTTCTTATATTATTGATTAAGGTCCGTTTCGCATTTGACTCTTTCAACACCCCCACATATGCTTTATAATAAATCTTCATATATGCTTTATAAACTAATGAATCACACGGCATTCTTTCCAGATAACTAAACCATTGTATTTGTTGGTTTTGTATGTATTGTAGAATTGATTTGAAAGAGTGGATGTCATATCAATTCTACAATACATACAAAACTAACTGATACAATGGTTCCGCCATCTGCAAAGAATACCGTGTGATTCATTAGTTTATAATACATTTGTTCATCTGATGAAAGATGAAAGCAATATACATCACACAAACAACCATGAAAAGATAGATTATTTATAATAAAAGAAAAAGACAATCAACCATTCAGCCAACAACCAACCATTCCGCCAGCCATTAAGCCAACCAATGAACAAACCATTCAACCAACCAACCATTCAGCCAACCAATTAACCAACCATCCAACCATTCATCCAAACAACCAGCCATCCAACCAGCCAACCAACCAGCCAACACAAGGCAAATATAAAAATGAACGGAAATAGTTACAAATGTTACCAATATTTGTAAATAAAACTTACTAGCAATCAAACAAAGCAACAGACGACTTCTCCACGAGAAGCCTTCATCAGGACGGGAAAAAATACACGAAACAAGCAATACACCAAACACAAACTAGCACATATAAGTATGACGATGGTAGGAGGAAGCGAGGTATGATTAAAGCGAGGTATGAAACATGTCACGGGGAAAAGAGAGAGCAAAACCGACATGATCCAGCAAGCTAGAGAAAACAGACATAACAACACTTTTGTCTTGATGAAGGTTCTTAGTCGAAACGTCGTCTGTCGATGTGTCTCGTTACCAGTATATTTTATTTACAAAATTTCAACAACACTTGTATCTATTTCCATACATTCATACACTTTTAGATAGCTGGTGAGCAGACGAGATGGTTCTTTATGGGAAAACAGAAAGTGCTGCCACGCTGGTGCCTAAAAAAAAAAAATCAAGTTCGGGGTGACTTTATCTTTTCTGTTAGAGATGGACGATTATGTTGCAGGCTTCGCAAATCTTTTTCTATAAATTGCAACACAATGGCAAACATAATTTTCCAAGAGAAATCTAAGACCACGATTAAAAATGAAATGGCATCAGCTATATCAACATTTAGAACAAACATTCAAAAAAAAACAGAAAAAAAAACCGCCAAAACGGACAGCTTTTGCTAAAAATAGGTTTTATGTGTTATAGGGAATTCCCGATCCTACAAATCATTTGCAACGCGAAAGAATGGGGTGCGGAAGTATTATGCGTATACTACGATACACCGCGTCACCGAAAGAGGCTAACGCTGGAAAGTTATTGGTCCCTTTCCTACACTTTGCGTCACCAGCCAATGAAAAACATAAATTAGCCCTTGCCAGTGATGCGCAATATCGTAGTCTGAAGGCATGTTACTGTCGAAAGATAGTGGATTGATCTTTCCTTTCGCGACAAACGACGAAGATCAAAATGTAGATACCAGATTGTAGCAGTTGAATAATTGAGTTTCTAGGTTATAAATATGCAAGTGTCACGTGTTGGGACGGTGGTTCTCAGTGTGTTTCTATGAGGCACTACTTTTTTTATGCGGTCGTTCTTAAAACCCTTAGGATGAATATAATCTGTATAAATTAATGTGATGTCATGGTTTACAGGTTGACAGTGATGTCTGCAAATTTCAGTCTCACACATCTGATTTTAAAATGCCTTTTGGGTTACTTTAAAGAAAGGGATTAGGCTGACAGTTCTTCTTCAAAACCTCCTTAGTCTCATCTTGTGACATGCATGGCCAGTGTTGCTATTTTTCGATCTGCATTCGGACTCAGGCAACATATACGCAATTATGGAGTGCAATACAAGTCTTGAGAAATGCAGTTTGTCTTGAATATTGGCTACGTTTGATCCATCTTTTGTCTCGAATGAGTTCTGGGACTATCTCGAATAAGTTCTGGGACTGTCTTGAATGTGCAGGGACTGTCTTAAATGTATTAGGACTGTCGCAAATGTGCAGGGACTGTCTTGAATGTGTTGGGACCGTGTTTAATGTATTAGGACTATCACACATGTACTGGGGATGTCTAAAATATACTTCAACTGTCTTAAATATCCCGAAACTGTTTTAAATGTTCAGGGACTGTCTCAAATGTACTGGGGATCTCACGAGTGTACAGGGGCTGTCTCAATGGTGCTGTCAATGATTCGAATGTACTGAAACTGTCATGAATGAGAACTGAGACTGTCTTGAATAAGAACTGAGACTGTCTTGAAAGAGTAATGGGATTGTATTGAGTGAGAATTAGTACTGCCGTGAATGAGTAATAGGTCTGTCTTGAATCTACTGGGACTGTCTTAAATGCACTGGGACTGTCTCGAATGCACTGGGACTGTCTCAAATGCACTGGGACTGTCTTGAATAAGTACTGAGACTGTCACAAATGTACTGGGACTGTGAGGAATGTATAATGGGACTGTCTTGAATGTACTGGGACTGTCTTGAATGTACAGGGATTGTCTTGAATGGACTGGGACTGTCTTGAATGTACTGGGACTGTCTTGAATGTACTGGGACTGTCTTGAATGTACAAGGACTGTCTTGAATGTACTGGGACTGTCTTGAATGTACTGGGACTGTCTTGAATGTATTGTGACTGTCTTGAATGTACTGGGACTGTCTTGAATGTACTGGGACTGTCTTGAATGTACTGGGACTGTCTTGAATGAGTGGTAAGACTAAATGGATTGTACGATATAATGATTATTGATGCACCTTTCGGTTCGTCTGTGTGTAGAAAAATCATACCTAGACCAGTTCTTGATGCTATCAATCCAGGATTTTCTCTGAACCCCTCTCGTCCTTCTACCCTCGACTGTTCCTTGCAAATTAATGGAAAGCGAGTCGGTCGCGTCTCGTTAGATGTCCAAACCAAACAAGTTTACGTCGTTTCACCACTGCCGAAAGTGATTCCTGATAACCTGTACGTTTTTTTATTTGCTGTCAGCCAAATATATTTGTCTTATGTTTTATATATCTTATTCTTATAATACCTCTGTCGCCCTTGTGTTGCCGGGCCCGAAAAGGGAGTAAAGAATAGCAACACTGTTTACCTTCCACGCATGTCGTAAAAGGCGACTAAGAAGGTTATGGGATGAAGTTGGCTGTCACATCATATATAGGGCCAGGGACCTAAATCCATGCTGACATCGGATGTGTCAGGCCGAAAGGCGCAGATATCGCAGCAATGCTGTAAACCATGACACAACGCATTCTGTTCTCCGGACTACATCCTGCTAATCTGCAGGAGTTTGAGAACGAACGCAGAAGAAGAAGAAGAAAATAAATCTGCAATATTGTGTACATTCACGTGCAATGAGCAACATGTACCCCCGAACTTACAAATATTTGTGAATCCCTGTACATATTTGTCCAACTTACGTAAAAAATCTGAGTACTTCTAGAAAGGAAATAAGATATGTCAACCAAATCTTGTGAACCGTTTGCGCTAGTTACGTGACACAGAACATTGTGCATGTGGAATTAATCTAGCATATGCAAATCAAATAGCAAAACTTATAGTTCTGATACAGGGTTGCCATAGAGGTAATGTCATGATCAAATTTGATAGCTGTGTCTATTTTTTAATATTTTCTAACCAAATTTTATGAAAATAGAAAATACTTCTGTCGGAAACTACTAATAAACAGTGCAATTTAATCTGCTATTCTTCTTCTTCTTCTGCGTTCGTTCTTAAACGCCTGCAGATTAGCAGAATATAGTCCGGAGAACGAAATGCGTTGTGTCATGGTTTACAGCATTGCTGCGATATCTGCACCTTTCGGCCTGACACATCCGACTTCAGCATGGCTTTGGGTCACTGACCCTATATGGGATGGGACAGCCAACTTCATCCCATTACCTCCTTAATCGCCTTTTGCGACATGCGTGGTAAACAGTAAACAGTGCTGCTATTCTTTGCTCCCCGTTCGGGCCCCGGCAACACACGGGCGTAATCTGCTCTGTCTCCAGATATATGCATGATATGGTCCTGCATACACTGATGACTGCGGAGTAAACAATGTGACGTCATTTTTAGAAAAATCATCCTATAATAAAAAAAGTAAAGTAACCCATAGCATTTATTAATGCCGTAGGGGTGTGAGATGTTAGCGATCTCACATTTCACAGGCTCTGCAAATGAGGGCGGTAGCCATCTCCTCTCCCTCGCAGTCTTTACTTCCCGGATTAATCCGGTACCCATTTAAGGCTGGGTCGACCTGGGAGCCGTTGCGATCTGAAAACATTTCCGCCTCAACTGGGGAATGAACCCAGGACCACTCATATGCGAAGCCAGTGCGCTAACCACTGCGCTAACCAATGTAGGCCTATAATGTAGGTCATAGAATATAAGGTAAATGGGGTTTTCTATAATAAACAGAAATCTATTTATTGATGTGTTATTTGGTGCGTTGAATTAATTAGTTTTTAAGTACATGTGCATAGTTATTGTTATAAGATCATGAATTTCATTTCTTGTATTGAGTTTATAGATGGATTTATTAGGGGTTTGGAATAGGATTAGGGTTTATAAGTTGCAGAATAAGTAATTAGGGTTCAATCAATTAAGTACCATGCCGAATGGCGTAATGCGATCATGTTTCTCTACGGGTCTCTATCTACTGTGTTGTCAATAAGCTCGGTTGATGAACTTCTACTGTGCACAATACTAGTCAGTCTAGCAACTTTTCTCTTTGTCATCCCCTTTCTCTTCTCCTCGTGATCTTTCAAGTAGTTATTAAGTGTTCAAGCTATGTTCTTCTCAGTACATGCACAAATTGTGTCTCTGCACAAATTAGGGTTAGGATTAGAGAATACACGAGTTAGGTTTAGGATTAGAGAATACACGAGTTAGGATTAGGATTAGAGAATACACGAGTTAGGTTTAGGATTAGAGAATACACGAGTTAGGATTAGGATTAGAGAATACACGATTTAGGATTAGGATTAGAGAATACACGAGTTAGGATTAGGATTAGAGAATACACGAGTTAGGATTAGGATTAGAGAATACACGAGTTAGGATTAGGATTAGAGAATACACGAGTTAGGATTAGGATTAGAGAATACACGAGTTAGGATTAGGATTAGAGAATACACGAGTTAGGATTAGGATTAGAGAATACACGAGTTAGGTTTAGGATTAGAGAATACACGAGTTAGGATTAGGATTAGAGAATACACGAGTTAGGTTTAGGATTAGAGAATACACGAGTTAGGTTTATGATTTTGATGTATTTGTACATTTATTTATTACTTTTATTGGGGAATAAATTGTAGAAAATCTATTCTCACGGATATATTTCATTCATTTTGATGTTCTTATTTTTTAATTCACCAAAAATGACGTCATGTTATTGGCACGTGATATCATTGCTATATTTAGAATGAACGTACGTGTAATCCTGACCTCTCCTTATGTATAAAGACCTGTGCACGAAAATATAAACATGACCTGAAAGGACGATTTTTGTTATTTCCGTGCATTTCGTTGTTCGACCTTGGCTATTTTTGGGATGAGACTCCAAGTTTATAAATAGTGACCAACGTACGTAGGCAACAATCGAAAACGTGACGAATGCAGATTATTTACTTCTGGACAGAGGTCTTCATACACTGATGGTCTCGATGTAATTATACTAAATTTATATTTAGAATAGGGGAGACGCCAAGTTTCTTTACAGAAGTATAATATATATTATTGTCTATTGTCTATCCCAGATTGTGTTGCCGTAGCCTCCACACTTGTTGTTGTGCGTATGGGTTTGTGAAGGAGATGTAGTCTGTGTTTCAGAACCAGGTGTGTTGCTCTGGTTGAGGTGTAGTCATGTTTATTCAGGATGGTCTTGATCTTATCTATCCATCTTTTCATAGGTCTGCCCGTGGCTCTTTATCCTGATTCCACTTTGTTATAAGCTCTTATGGGAAGTTGATCGTTCATGATCGTTGATCGTTGATGGAAAATGATCGACCATTTTATCTGCTGTTTCTCTATATATTTCATGCTTGATGTGAGACCTATTTTCTTTATGATGTTCTCACTGCACATTTTGTCGAGTCTGGTTAACTCCAATAACCTTCCTTAGATAATATATATATATATACTGTATCCAAGATCATTTTATTGTATTTTCGTTAGTTTTTGTACACAATTTACGTGGGTGCACATTTGAACCAATTTTGAACACACAATTTGGTTATTAATTGTTTCAATACTATGGCAACACTGTTCTGATACACGTTAGTCCGGCTCTGCTGCCAATATATCCCTTTAGAAGAGACCTCCTTCATTAATTATCTCCCTGTCTGGTAATTATAATCCACCAGATGGCGTTACCCAGGCAGCGTTAGGTTGCATGTGAGAATAAGACTAGAACATCCAACGGTTGTGATTGGTCAAAAAATGATTGGATGGATTAGGGAAAGATGAGGTCATATTACGTAATTACATTGGTTGGGAGGGATTTGGTGGGAGAGGAGAGGGGAATAGTGTTGGATATATTAAATAATTCTGCTTTCACATTAACGGGAAGCCATATATTGTTCTTTGATGAAGGGTGAAATAAGAGCAATGTGGTCAGTATTACGCCGTTCTACTATATGTCGCGAGAGAAATGTAAAGAAAAATTATGCAGAAAACAAGATTTGAACCAGGTCCTCATTTAGACGGACAACGTGTTGACTCAACTTGCAGGGCGAGGGGGTGTAATCTGAACGCTCCTGGTTCATATACTGTTTCCTGCATGCTTTTTCCTTATTAATAAATCTTTTATCCTTCTATATTATAGTATTAATAAATCCTTTATCTTTCTATATTATAGTATTCCTTTACTCAAGAGAAATGTATACAAAGACGTATCGATCTGGTGTGAATATCAGTATTAATTGCTTACTAGAATCATAAGAGCATCTTCTCGAGGTGCATCTCAGAAATAGATAAATTCGATAGAGTTTGACTGATTGCATGGTTAAACTTTATGCATCAAACTCGGGTTATGGCTGCACATGGAATACGATTTGGCTGCGATCATGGCTGTGTGTTGTTGGGCTTTCTTCGTGTTCTTCAGGGTTCATTCTCAAACTCCCGCTGGAGCTCTCTTGATGTAGGACAATGGCTCTACTAGAATCCCATCAAGGAATAGTCCAGAGAACAAAAATGAGCTGCATCGTAGTTTTATTTGCAGCAATGGCCCTAAAAATCCGTCTTCAGCGGATTGTGTCTGCGCGTGGGGTAATAAGTAGTAACATTGTGATTTGTCATGTACATCGTCAAAAAGCGATACGGAAGGTGGAGTATGGAGTTTGACTACTCATCCTGTAAATGGCCAAATCGACACAGAAGTCACGCTGAAGTTGGTTGTGTAGATCGAAAGGCACAGATATCGCAGACACAATGCATACCGTTCTATTCGGACCACATTTTTCTAAAAATGTGAAGATTTAGAATAAACGCAGAGAACAACAATTTTCCTGTTCTATTGTTGTTAGTTTTCTGAACTGCTTTGTTAGTTCACTGAAGTACGTTGTTGGTTCACTGTAGCACGTTGTAAGTTCACTGAAAAGTTAGTTCACTGAACTACCTTAGTTCACTGAATTACTTTGTTAGTTTACTGAAGTACGCTGTCAGTTCACAGAAAAACGTTGCTAGTTCACTGAAATACCTAGTTAATTCACTGATGTTCATTGTTAGTTCACTGAATTACGATTTTAGTTTACTGAAAACGTTATTAGTCACAGAGTTAAATTGTTCCGTTCACTGAAAACGTTGATAGTTCACTGAAGCACGTTTCTAGTTCACTGAACTACGTTGTTAGTTCACATAACTACGTAGTTAGTTCACTGAAATACGTTGTTGGTTCACAAAGCTACATTTCTAGTTCACTGAAAAACGTTGGTATATCGCTAAAATACGTTGGTAGCTCGCTGAAATACGTTGTTATTTCGCTAAAATACGTTGTTTATTTGTGTGTGAGCTCGTTTGCAACATATCTCCACTTTTCTCCTTAATCTAGTTGTCAATCAGATCTTGTTCTCTTCATCTCCATATCTCTTCATTTTGTCCTTATCGTGTCTTGCCATTTATGCTTAAGATTCTTGTCATGACCGGGCTCAGGTATAAAGACCTGCGTACAGAACATTTAAAAGTAACCTGAAAGGATGCCGACTTCGATTATTTCCGTGCATTTCGTTGGTCGGTCTTGGCCTTTAGTGGCATACACCTCCAAGCATATAAATAGTGACCAACGAAAATCACGACAATAGTAAAATACAATGAATGAAATTATAATAAATTATGTACAGAGATTGTCTATAGAGCAGCCGGTCTAGTAACCTCTGAAGCTGTTGTTCACAACTGTCTGCAGGTTCTGTTTGCAGGTCTCCACATTGTTTTTGCCCTTGGTCTGCTTTTAAAACAATTTCTTAGAGTAAGATTGGTCCCATTACCTCTGTGCCCTTGTGGGCAGGCAGTACAGACCGCTGAAGATATCCTGCAAGACTGCATTACACTAAACCAGTTAAGGGAAGAACACTGGCCCACAGAGATAGATATCCACAGAAAGATGTATGGGAACACTGAGCAGCTTTCAAATACAGCAGCATTTATTAAGAAAACAGGACTTGCTGTGTAGACATGTCAAACTCCGAACGAGAAGAAGAAGAAGAAGAAGAAGAAGAAGACAATTTCTTTTCTAGGATACCCAGAAGGTAAAAAGAGCCCTGGTTAGTGACCAGTGTGCAGTACTATCAAAGGGTTTCAGCGATCGACCTACTAGCGATATTGACACTGGCTTCCACTGATCAGTGGAAGTGCTAAATACGCTGATACCATAACATAAATCGCATGTGCTGGGTCACTTGCAAAATAAGCGACGACACACCATATCGCTACAACCCTTTGATAGTACTGTACACTGGTCACTAACCAGGGCTCTTTTTACCTTCTGGGTATCCTAGAAAAGAAATTGTCTTCTTCTTCTTCTTCTTCTAGTTCGGAGTTTGACATGTCTACACAGCAAGTCCTGTTTTCTTAATAAATGTCTGCTGTATTTGAAAGCTCCTCAGTGCTCCCATACATCTTTCTGTGGATATCTATCTCTGTGGGCCAGTGTTCTTCCTTTAACTGGTTTAGTGTAATGAAGTCTTGCAGGATATCTTCAGCGGTCTGTGCTGCCTGTCCACAAAGGCAGTCTAATATTAGTCTAAGAAATTGTTTTAAAAACAGACCAAGGGAAAAAACAATGGCGAGATCTACAAACAGAACCTGCAGACAGTTGTGAATAACAGCTTCAGAAGATATGAGACCGGCTGCTCTATAGACAATCTATGTACAGAATTTATTAGGACTTCATTCATTAAGTGTTTTACTATTGTCGTGATTTTGGTTGGTCACTATTTATATGCTTGGAGGAGTTTTCTGCATTATATCCCTGCAGAAATCTATTCGAACTACTCTGTTACAAGACCGATTAAGTGCAAGTAGGAGAACTAACCAACATAAAAGTAATATTCGCACTTGCATGTAGCACTCTTGAGGACGATAGTGTCTGAAAATCATTACAGCGAAACTCCCTATATAGCGGATCCTCTTATAACAAATTCCTCTATAGCGCATATAAAAAAAAAACAAATTTAACTATAGCGCAGCATGTTATAACACTTTCTCTATAGCGCATCCTTTAGAACAAATTTTAAAACTGGTTTAGAATTAGTGCCTACTTGTGTGATTATTTCCCTTGGCTATGTGTATCAGATTATGTTTATCATTGATTAATTTAAATATAAATATATCTAGGGTTAGGTAAAACATAACTAATCCTAAACCCTAACCTTAACCCCAACCCTAAAAGATAAAATTTAAATTAATTATTGATTAATTATTGATACGCGTGTGGTTGCGTCTGTGGGTCTCACCAATGGCCCACTAGACATACCACCCATGCAACAGAAAACCTTAGTGGATGACATGCCGTTATATTGAGGTGATCTTCTTAGAGAAGCTTCATGGCACGTCATCTATACAATTGTATTTTTATTTTGTTTTTGAAATGTGTTTTATGTTTACCTGAATATGTATGTATGCACCCTCTGTGGTTGGGAGGGAGCCAGATATGTACTGTGCAGCACTGGGGAGGAGGAAACTGACATCACTGTTTTTTCCTATGGCTGAGACCCATCATAGAGGAACAATGACTCTGAACGTGACAATCCTTTTAACTTGAACATTTGGTTGCATGCCTAGAGCAATAGAGAAGCTCGGCATAACCAGTAGTCAATTGGTGACGAGGAATGAGCACAGTGAACCCTATCTTGGCTACAGTGGCTGGGAGCAGTGTATAGGTTGAAACCTACCTTCCTGGAGGTGTGATAGTTATTCTCTGGCTATGTCCCGGGGTAGGCCGAAAATCCACAGACTTCCCTGCAGTATAATGCCATTTAATGGCATTAGGTCAAAGGGCATGAGCCCATGGACCGCTGGATCAGCAACCAACCAACCAACCAACCAACCAACCATTAATTATTGATATAGCCTTTAAATTAATCAACTATACAATACGTAGATAGGCACTACATGCAAACAAGAACCCAACTTTCTATATAGCTTGTCTTTTATAATACATTTCTCTTGATTCTTGATTAGGAACAAGCGTCACAGCACTGGGGGCATTCCCACATATGCTCTGCTTGCCGTTCCGTCAGCCATCTAAAAGTGTATAAACTCAGTGTCCCAGTCATTTGCTTATTGCGCGTTCTTCTGATCTTTCCGGAGAGGGAGCACTTTCTCCCATTACCTCTAGTCACTCCCATTTCTACCTTTCTCTGAATATGTATATTGTCATGTTCGACTTCCTCTTCGTCTTCTCGTAGGGTATCCATGTTTGCTCTAATCAATTAGATCCTGTCTCTTCTTATCTCGGTGCCGTTCACCAAAGCTTTACCAGCCAACCCATCGGCTCTTTGGTTTCCCTTGACCCCAGCATGACCAGGACAGTAAATCCTGTTGACACTGGCCTCCACTGTTGAACTGGATTCTTGTTTGCAATTATTTCCTATCTACATATTATATTGTTCATTAATTTAAATGATATATCAATAATTAATGAATAATTAATTTAAATATCAATTTTTTAGGTTGGGGTTAAGGTTGGTTGGCTGGTTGCTAATCCAGCGGTCCATGGGCTCATGCCCTTTGACCTAATGCCATTAGATGGCATTATATTGCTGGGAAGTCTGTGGATTTTCGGCCCACCCCGGGACAGAGCCAGAGAATAACTATCACACCTCCAGGAAGGTAGGTTTCAACCTATGCACTGCCTCTAGCCACTGTAGCCAAGATAGGGTTCACTGTGCTCATTCCCCGCCACCATTGACTACTGGTTATGCCGAAATTCTCTATTATTCCAGGCATGGAACCAAATGTTCAAGTCAAAAGGATTGTCACGTCCTGGGTCACTGTGCCTCTATAATGGGCCTCAGCCATAGGAAAATCAGTGATGTCAGTTTCCTTCTCCTCCTCAGTGATGCACAGTACATCTCTGGCTCCCTCCCAACCACAGAGGGTGCATACATATATATTCAGGTAAACATGAAAAACATTTCAACAACAAAACAAAATCATAACTGTATAGATGACATGCAATGAAGCTTCTCTAAGAAGATAACCTCAATATAGCGGCATGTCATCCACTAAGTTTTTCTGTTGCATGGTTGGTATGTCAGGTGGGCCATTGGTGAGATCCACAGACGCAACCACATGCGTGTGGTTAAGGTTAGAGTTTAGGATTAGTTATGTTTCTCTATTTAACAACACATTTCAAAATCCCCTAATTCGGATTATCATTTATTCCTCATACTGTCTATAGCACTTCTTTGTCATTACATAAATATTTCGTCAGTTTGAACCAAATTGTTATAACGAAATATGACAGTATCCTATCCCACAATTGACATACCAGTTTGTTCACACATCTGCATCAATATTCTAATTTAGACAATGAAAACATCGCTTTCTGAAACTCTCAGTTACTGATCTAAAGAATGTCCGAAGCCACTGATGTTTCAGTGCTGTGGAAGTCTGTATCAATAATCTTGGAGGACATCAACATCACGTGTTTCCTGTTTGCTCTATGCATTGTGGGGATTATTATGTCCGTTAAAAAATATCAGGGGTTTATTTACATGAAACGCGATAATGTCTTATTAAAATATGCGTCTAGAATGCAGGTTATCGTCACCGTACATGATACAGGTCCATAGGTGATGCCAGGGCCGTAGATTTGCTGCTCTAAAGGTTGGAGGGAAGGTTGAGTTTTCCTAAAAAATGGTAATTCGGATATTTCTTATATCAAATTATTTTTTGGGTGTAAAAAATCGTTAAGGGAGGGTATTTTTTTGTGACGAAATTTTTGTAAAACATCGTTAAGGGAGGGTATTTTTTTGATGAAATTTTTTTTAAAAAACGTTAAGGGAGGATATTTTTTTTGATTAAAGTTTTGTAAAAAAATCGTTAAGGGAGGATATTGTTTTGATGAAATGTTTGTAAAAAAATCGTAAATTATTATTGATACAATTTTTGAAAAAATTGTTAAGGGAGTTTCTTATTAGTTTCTTGAGAAAGTTCCCGTTTGGACCGATACGTGGAAAATTGTCCCTTTCCTTTGTTTATTGTATGTTTACACACACACATATATATATATATATATATATATATATATATATATATATATATATATATATATATATATATATATATATATATATATATATATATATATATATATATATATATATATATATATATATATATATATATATATATATTTAATCTATAGTTTGGTTTTTCTAGTAAATTTAAAAAATCTTATTTTGCATTACCATTTATTCGCGTGGTTACTTCGGCACTCTCTATTTGTCGGACACCCTTCAATATTTTGGTTATCTAAAATACTAAACTGACTGGGAAATAGCTTAAGCCCACGAATTCAGTGACCGCACGCCATTGATCCTATTCATTATTTTCAACGAACTTTTCTTTTTTAATAATCATGAACATCGAATAGGTGATCAAGTGTAAGTTCGTTGCTGAAAATATCGTTAAACACACACAATTAAATCGGTAGATTCTGTTCCCTAGCGGACCTGGCATAGATTGCCGAATCCAAATAAGATAAAAACAGATATCGGAAAAATGAATTATGGATGATGTAAATTGGTGCTACACCATGGACTTCTGGATGCAAGGAGTTAATACGGGATACACAACGGCAGAATAAGAGGTGGTTGGAAACAATCATTTCTGGGATTTGCTTTACAATTTTATGAAAAACTGATCAAAAGGAGTAGAGAACTGACTTCATTATTCTATGGTTAGACCAAAATTTCTCCAACGTCTTGTAGGAAATTTTGACAAAGACAAGAGACTTCAAGATATTTACATTTATGTCTTCAAGATATGCACTATATGGGACTCCAAGAAGTTTACTATTTGGGGCTCCAAGATGTTTACTATTTGGGGCTCCAAGATATTTACTACTTGGTGCTCCAAGATATGTAGTATTCGGGGCTCCAAGATATGTAGTATTCGGGGCTCCAAGATATGTAGTATTCGGGGCTACAAGATATTTACTACTTGGTGCTCCAAGATATGTAGTATTCGGGGCTCCAAGATATTTACTACTTAGTGCTCCAAGATATGTAGTATTCGGGGATCCAAGATATGTAGTATTCGGGGTTCCAAGATATTTACTACTTGGTGCTCCAAGATATGTAGTATTCGGGGCTCCAAGATATGTAGTATTCGGGGCTCCAAGATATTTACTACTTGGTGCTCCAAGATATGTAGTATTCGGGGCTCCAAGATATTTACTACTTGGTGCTCCAAGATATGTAGTATTCGGGGCTCCAAGATATGTAGTATTCGGGGCTCCAAGATATTTACTACTTGGTGCTCCAAGATATGTAGTATTCGGGGCTCCAAGATATGTAGTATTCGGG
Organism: Meghimatium bilineatum; assembly: GCA_034231615.1. Lineage (NCBI taxonomy): Eukaryota > Metazoa > Mollusca > Gastropoda > Stylommatophora > Philomycidae > Meghimatium > Meghimatium bilineatum. Next base: position 18,463,292 of record CM067302.1, read on the forward strand.
GTTCCAAGATATTTACTACTTGGTGCTCCAAGATATGTAGTATTCGGGGCTCCAAGATATGTAGTATTCAGGGCTCCAAGATATTTACTATTTTGGGCTGCAAGATATGTAAAAAAAATTACCACACCATACCACAAGAAAAAATCGGCCCAACATTCAGAAAGGTTGCTCATATCCGTTCTACAGTCATTTGGAAGTCAATTGTGCAAAATAATTGCAGATGTCACATCTAAGCTGTAAACCATGAAACAAAACATTCCTTTCTCCGGACTACATCCTACCCTTCTATAGAATGAAAATGTAAATACTGTCAGTGAATTCCCAAAACTGTTTCTGGTTACTATCGACTCTTACCGTGACGTCACAAATCCCACATCATACCCATATTTCTAAGGGTCCGTGGAAAGAATACACGGGTGTACGTCTGTGGTTATGTCGATGGCAACGCAAGACATCTGAAAAAAAAATCAAGCATGCGTGACTGGCGTTGAGTTTTGGTGAGCAACGTTTAAGCACGAGATTCAGTTCTCTCGTACGGCTGGAATACTTCTTCCCTTTTTGCGTTCGCTCTCAGACTCCTGCAGATCAGCAGGATATAGTCCAGAGAACGGAATGTGTTGTGGTTTACATCCCAGCGGCGATATTTGTGCCTTTCGGCCCTGAGACATTCGATTTCAGCATAGCTTCTGGGTCACTCTGAACCTATATGAAATGGAACAGCCAGCTCTACACCACAATCTCGTTAGTCACCTCCATGGACATACATGGAATGTAAACAACATGCTATGCATATTGTAGGAAGCGATTAATAAATGTTTTCTTTTTTGGGATAAGTGAGTGAGGTATGGATGGAAGGGTGACTTATTCCATACTCTATCAAATTGATTCATATGTCAAGTTAACCCTTACCCTAACTCTAAACCTAACCCTAATCCTAACCCTAGCTCTAACCCTAACTCTAACCCTAGCTATAAACCCAATTCTAAACCTAACCCTAACTCTAACCCTAACCCTAGCTCTAACCCTAGCTCTAAATTTAACCATAATTCTAACTCTAACCATATTTCTAATTCTAACCCCAATTCTAATTCTAACCCTAATTCTAACTCAAACTCTAATTCTAACTCAAACCCTCATTCTAACGCTAACCTTAATTTTAATTCTAACTCTGGCCCTAATTCTAACTCAAACCCTAATTCTAACTCTAACCCTAATTATAACGCTAACCTTAATTTTAACACTAAGCCTACTTCTAACTCGAACCCTAATTCTAACTCTAACCCTAATTCTAACTCTAAACCTAATTCTAACTCTAACCCTAATTCTAACTCTAACCCTTATTTTAACACTATTATGAAAGCTGCTTACCCCCATCAGACAGAGACAGTCCACACATTATGCGAAGAGAAAAGATGTAACTCATTGTAAAAACAGGCAAGTTGAACAGCAAAAGAGGTAAGGGGGAGGTCAAAAGAGACGGCGCTTGACAACCTAGCATTGTGGCATGTGAGAACATCGGTATCTGTTGACAACACACAAAATAGAAAGTTTGTGCCCGTGTGTTGTTGGGGCCCGAAAGGGGAACAAAGAATAGGAACACAGTTTACCTTCCATGCATATCGTAAGAGGAGACTAAGGAGGGTATGGGGTGGCGTTGGCTGTCCCATTCCATATAGGGTCAGTGACCCAAAGCCATGCTGAAGTCGGATGTGTCAGACCGAAAGGCGCAGATATCTTAGCAATGATTTAAACCATGACACAACGCATTCCGTTCTCTGGACTACATCCTGCGAATCTACAGGAGTTTGAGAACGAACGCAGAAGAAGAAGAAAGTTGTGGAAAGACGTAATAATCAACTCCACACGGCATGGACTATAAGAAGAGTGTAAATCATTCCATAGCTCCGTAACAGGGAGGCATGCAGCAACAACGACAAGGAGAAGAGAAAGAGAGAGAGAGAGAGAGAGAGAGAGAGGAACTATTTACAACTGAAATGAATCCGCCAAATGTGGATTGATAACATTAAAAAATGTTAGTGTGGGTCCAATGTTTCCATAACATTACAAAAAGTGGGTGTGAGTCCAATGTTTCTATAAAATTCTAAAAAAAAGTTGGTGTGAGTCCAATGTTTCTATAAGCCTCATGCTCTCGACCTGCATTCTATGACCTCCGCCGGAGTGGTTTACGAGGTCGTCAGTGTTGGTGGCAATGAAGAGGATGAAATTAGAGTGGTGGCATTATCTCTGGGCGGGTTCGAGTGAACAAAGAAATGGTGGTAGTTAACGGTGGTTGTTCATGAGGATGATGTGGGGGTATGGAATGTTGTTTTGCCACGACAGGGATCTGTGATGGAGCGTACTGGGTCGGGTGACTTCTAGAGGGGTTGAGTAACGGAATTGGTAGTGTTTTTTTTAATGATTTCAGAAAAGCGTGATGCGACATTGCATGACACAATAATGTTGAGGAGTATGAAGAGAAAAGTTGAAGGCATTGAAGAGGGAAAGGAGTAGAGAGTTATATTAGAGAGGAGGACAGATTGAGGACAGTTTGATTATGGCTGCGTTGATGGATAAAATAATGGAAGAGAAGGACCTTCTTCTGTGTGAGACACAGAGAGAAGTAGGAACACACAGAAATCAGTCAAAAGTATATTCTTTGTGTGCAGGTTTGTTTATGTGAAAGTTTGTTTATGCGCAAGCTTGTTTATGTGCACAAGTTTGTTTATGTCCAAGTTTGTTTATATGCAGGTTCGTTTATGTGCAAATTTGTTTATATGTCGATTTTTTTATGTACAGGTTTGTTTATATGCAGGTTTCTTTATGTGCAGATTGTTTATGAGCACGTTTTTAATGTGAAAGTTTGTTTATGTGTAAGTTTTTTTGCGCAAGTTTGTTTATGTGCAGGTTTATTTATGTGCACGTTTGTTTATATGCAAGTTTGTTTATGCGCAAGTTTGTTGATGTGCAAAGTCTGTTTATGTGTAACTTTGTTTATATGCAGGTTTGTTTATGTGCAAGTTTGTTAATATGCAAAGTCTGTTTATGTACAAGTTTGTTTATGTGCAAGTTTGTTTATGTGCAAGTTTGTTTATGTGAAAGTTTGTTTATGTGAAAGTTTGTTTAGGTGAAAGTTTGTTTATTGCAAGTTTGTTTATGTGCAAGTTTGTTTATGTGAAAGTTTGTTTATGTGAAAGTTTGTTTATGTGCAAAATCTGCATATGTGCACGTCTGTTTATGTGCAAGTATATTTACACTCATGAATTAAGAGCAATATAACTTTTGCATTTTTTACTCAATGTTTCTAGGAGGATCATCAAACCTTTATTTCCATGCACAGAAAAATCCAACTCCTATAGTTGCTCAATGTGCTTCGATAAGTCTCCAACTCAGAGAGGATACGAACCAAATTTCTGAACGAAGTACTGCGAGGCTTCCACAAGCGGAAAACTTCATTGTACATAATCCGTCTACTGTGGGTGCTCTGTTTCTTTGTTGTTTGTCCGATGAGCGCAGGGCCGTAGATATGATTACATAAGGAAGGGTTTTTACCTAAAATAAAAAAGGTCAGTAGTCCCCGTGTATATAAATTTCACTATTTGATAGGAAATTTGAAGATAATTTAGTGAAAAATCGCTATGGGAGGGATTTATCGACATGTTGGCTAAGTACCTAGTGCTAAAAGTTATGTTCAGATATGTTAAGGGAGGTTAGGGGTGAATATCTCAACCCCCCACACCACTTATCTACGAGCCTGTGATAGACAACTATCGAGACATACATACCTTCCGCACGATTTACATAATCATAAAACGATTTACATAATAATAAAACGATTTACATAATAATAAAACGCATACAACATCAGGGGTGCTACACTAGAGACCAGCATACAAAGACCTTCAAGCGCCCCCATAAACCGTCAGGGTTGCCACATTAGAGACCAGTACACAAAGACCGTCAAACAACCACATAAACCCTCAGGGTTGCCACATTAGAGACCAGTATACAAAGACCGTCAAACAACCACAGAAACCGTCAGGGTTGCCACATTAGAGACCAGTATACAAAGACCGTCAAACAACCACATAAACCGTCAGTGTTGCCACATTAGGGACCAGCATATAAGGACCGTCAAACACGATTTTTCTCAGATATTCGAAAAAAAATATGCCTGGACAACATTTTGATGGAGTCAATCCAGAAATTTCTTTGTCCTCCTATTCTCCTTCTATCATTGACTTTTCCTTGCAAATTAGTTTTAGAAGGTGATTCGTGTCTCGATACATATCCAAACCAAAGAAGTTGACACCGTTTCACCACTGCCAATAGTGATTCTTGATAACCTGCAAGTTTGTTAGCAAAACTTTTTTTTTTTTGCTGTTGAAAGAATATATTTGTCTTGTGTTCTATAAAACGAATTCTTTACAAATGTCTTACAAACAAATGTACTTATATTCAAAATAATTTACATTTCTTTCCGTGTCTGCATTGAATATGCTACGAACATATCGGTATAAAAGAATTGTTGTTGTTAGTACATCAAAGTAAATAATGACCATTTATGACATTTACTTTTGAAATTCAATTAGTTTGTCCTTGACTATGAGTTTGTAGATGGCTAGGAAATTAGTTAGCGACGTATGAGCATATACGTTCAGTATTTTACAGGGTTACCATATTTACTTTTTTTACGACCAAATTCGACAAATTTGAAATTTGACCTTTTTGAAGTGTGTTTGGCATGACGACTAATTACCACTAATACTATTACTAAAGCTTCATTCTGGCCACAAATATCCTTGGACAGTTCGGACATTGGAGAGCCACTGTAGATGGTGTGAAATTATACTTAGCACAAGCTGGGATCTTTATAGAATATACATAATACAGTTACAGCATTGTTGGCTATAGTTCTTGTAAGACATATGCACAATATTAATTAGGATCGCATTCGTTTGATGTTTTTATTATCGTCACGCATTCGGTTGGTCACTATTTATATATTTGGTGTCGGCATGTGGTTCCAAGAATATAAATAGTTCATCATCATCAGGTGCCATGCTGGCTTGCGTAGGCGGTCATGGCTCTCCACAGCGCTCTGTCCATAGTATTATGTATCAAGGTCGTTGTTGTTTCCTTGCCATGCCAGGCTGTCTAACAGTCTAATATTTTCTCACGTTGTCGCCCTCTGTCTCTGTTGCCTTCAATTTTGCCTGTTGTGACTATGTTCTCTAAATCTGCCTGTTTCATGAAGTGGCCAAAAACAGAGGATTGCCTTTTTCCTATATTGTTGATTTAGGTCCGTTTCGCATTTGAATCTTTCAACACCTCTACATTAGTTTTTCTGTCAGTACATGGTATTCTCAGCATTCTTCTGTAAAACAACATGTCTGTTGCCTCTAATTTTCCACTTTCTAGTTTGTTTATTGTCCAAGACTGGCACACATATGTTAGTATATGGGTTATATAGCACTGCAGCACTCTCTTTATCATATATGCATTTATAAATAGTTACCAACGAAAAAAGTGACAATAATTAAAAAAAATAGCGTAACTAATGGGGTCTGAATTTATTTTGTGCTGGGGTTTTCTACTATACTCTTTTCACTTTAAGAATGAAGTGGGTCAAAACACACATCCACATTATTCCGCGACAAAAGGTGATTTTTAAACAGCCGATGACATGTAAAAACAATATTATTTAGAACATTAAAAAATATTTAAAAAATATTTAAACATCATTTTATAAAACATTTAAAAATGAAATTTATAAACAATATTATTGGACACTTAACAATTGATTGAATAATGCATTCTGCCCCCAACAACCAATCAGAAGTACTGACCTACTTCATTCTTAGAGCGAACATGGTATAAGTCGAGGGTCGTGGTAGAAGAAATAGTCTGTCCGTGGATTGTTTGGTAGTTGTCCCATCAGCATCAATACACACAAGGCACATTTATTGGTGCTCCGATCTTCCCTTGAGTATATTCGCAGACACACACCGACTGACAGCTTCCAGTTCCCGTTCTCTGTTTGGCTGACGAACATTCATCTAAGCCTGAAACGACGTTTAATTCATCTGACGCCACATTTCACGCTCGGCTCTTGTATTCTGGACATAGGAAAACAATTATCGACCTCACTAATTTCATTTGCCAGTGTTGTTTCACGTAAAGCTTTCAGTATGTCAGAAATACTTTACTTCAGCGCTCAATAAGTGGCAAAACTCGCCAGCCTATCTAATCTCTCGCATATAGATAAAGAGGGGATGTCATGTAAAGATAGATTAGGTACACTACAAGCAGACGACACCACATAGGAGAGTTATTTCCCATGTATATCTTTGTAAATTTCATATTCATCATTTAATCATTTAAATATTAATTTATTTTAGGTTTTGGGTTAGGGTTAGGATTAGGATAGTTGTGTTTTACATAAATAACCATAACCACAACCCTAAATTAATAAGTATTGCAATTATTAAATGATGAACATGAAATTTATAAACATAAACAAGGGAAATAACTTGACTATGTGGTGGCGTCTACCTGTACTGTACCAAACATTCTCGTCAATTTGTCAGTTTTCGTTTGTAAATTTTCACCATATGAGTGGGAGATGTGAACATTTTTGGCGGTGAAAAATCGTTTTTTACCACATTTCAGCTGTGTTCATAGCACTAAAAGTCATGTTCCTTAGTGTTAGGGGTGTAAGGAAGTGGGGGGAGGGTTTAATACCTCATTACCTACGGGCATGATTTTTACATCCAGATTATCTTCTATTTTAAGCGCACATGATGGTAGTTGGTTATAATTCATTCTGCTCAAACCACTTCATAAAATACATTTTATTTTTTTTAAATTGACTTTGTAGTTGGAACCACGCTAAATTGATTAATCATGTTCCCTCGCGGTGGAGACTGCATGGCACGTTCCTGCAGGGATAATGCACTTCCGTTTGCCTCAAAAGATTTGCTGCGCACACACCGGATATGGAACTTCGACCTAAAAAAAATCAGTCATTGTACATTCGCGAGTAAAGACAAATGAAATTGGTGAAACTAGTGTAACAATGAGATTAGAAATATCTCTAGCAAGTACTAGACAAACATACATCAGCCATTCATTTCTATACATTGTTTAAAAAAAAATAAACCACTTCATTCTGGCAGTTCGAATATAATAATAATAATAATACCCATAACCTTGCCGAAGACGGATGTGTGGGGCCACTGACGCAAATAAAACAGCAAGACAAGGCATTTTCATTCTCTGGACTACATCCTGCTGGAAATCTAGTAGGGTCATGGTCCTGCTTCAAGGGAGATACATCGGAAGTTTGAGAATGAACGCTGAAGAAGAAGAAGACTGGAGAAGACCCATAACAGGTCAGAGATGTACATATGCTACACTGGAGATATTAGCGAACAGAGATGTACATATGCTACACTGGAGATATTAGCGAACAGAGATGTACATATGCTACACTGGAGATATTAGCGAACAGAGATGTACATATGCTACACTGGAGATATTAGCGAACAGAGATGTACATATGCTACACTGGAGATATTAGCGAACAGAGATGTACATATGCTACACTGGAGATATTAGCGAACAGAGATGTACATATGCTACACTGGAGATATTAGCGAACAGAGATGTACATATGCTACACTGGAGACAGCGAAATAAAGCTCTCCAACAACTCTATACTCAATCATTCAGACAAGTGCAGAACAATCGCATCCAGACCATTCCTTGATGTTATCAGTCCATGATTTTCTCTATCCTCCTCTCTTTCTTCCACCCTCGACTGTTCCTCGCAAAATAATTGTAGAAAGTGTTGTCGTGTCTCGTTACATGTTCAAGTCAAACAAGCTTACGCAGTTTCCTTACTGCCAAAAGTGGTTCTTGATAACCTGCAAGTTTGTTTATTTGCTGCCGGACAAATATATTTGTCTTGTGTTCTATATAGCTAATTCTTAACAAACGTCTGTAGCGCTTGGTCTCAAAATACTGAATCCTTTTTGTCTGTGTATAAAAAAGGGTTAGAAAGTCGTAGAAGATTGACTTCACTGTACTCGGTTTCCCAAATGTACTCCGTCCCTCTCCGCCTGCCGAGAGTACCACTCATAGCACGTAACTCCGCAGCTTCAAGAGATAATCCACAAGGTTCTCCGAAAAATACCACCTTGTAAACAAGACGACACGAGCCGGATTCGAACCCATGACTTCTTGAACACAAGGCGAACAGCTTAACCACTACGCCAGGGAGATCCCCAAATGTGTATGTTTGCATTGAGTGTCCAGCTTTCGCATCTGGCTCTAGTATAGAAGAATTCCAAACTGGCAGGGGATGTTATATTGTTGCTGTTAACCACTGTGATCTTTCGCGGTTATAAAGAATATATCACATTGTTATTCTGTATTAGGGCGCGTCTGTGACGGCAAAGGTACCGAGTTCGATCCTCACCACAGGCAATTGTGCATCCGGACCGTTCAGAAAGCAATGGCAACCTACTGAACGTATTTTATATTGCCTATAAAAATCATCACAGCCAACAAATGCTGGGTTGATAGCTACGTCCTGGATAGGATATGCTACCAATATAATTCTGTATTTAGCAGGACTGTAGATCTGTGCATAGCAGGGCTGTAGATCTGTGCATAGCAGGGCTCTAGATATGTGCATAGCAGGGCTGTAGATCTGTGCATAGCAGGGCTGTAGATCTGTGCATAAGATCTGTGCATAGCAGGGCTATAGATCTGTGCATAGCAGGGCTATAGATCTGTGCATAGCAGGGCTGTAGATCTGTGCATAGCAGGGCTGTAGATCTGTGCTTGGCAGGGCTGTAGATTTGTGCACAGCAGGGCTGTAGATCTGTGCATAGCAGGGCTGTAGATATGTGCATAGCAGGGCTGTAGATCTGTGCATAGCAGGGCTGTAGATCTGTGCACAGCAGGGCTGTAGATCTGTGCATAGCAGGGCTGTAGATCTGTGCATAGCAGGACTGTATATCTGTGCATATAGTAATGCAAAATGATGTAAAAAGGTTACTAAAACACTTACCTAGCCTATTAATAAAAAATATATTAAAGAAAAAAAACATACAATAAAACTAAACAGGACAATTCTCAACGTATCGGCTCAAATTGAACCTTTTTCAAGAGACAAACAACAGAAAACGACAAAATAAAAAAATAAATAGATGTCTATATTTCATCAAGCCCTCGTCTCCATAATAGCGCAGGGATGGCAACGCATCTAGTCAAAGTGAAAATGCGTGCATTCATTATAAACAAACCGAAAGTGGGAAATTAGAGACACTATAGATGAGTGCAAGAATAATAAAAGAAAAAGATAAGAAAAATACCCCTTTTGTCACTCTATCAGACAGGCAGGTTTTAAGAACATAGTCACAACAGGCACGACTGAAGGGAACAGAGACAGATGGGGACGTGAGAAAATATTCATGTGACAACCTCGCAAGGCTTGGAAACAACGATCCTGATAACAATACTGTGAACAGAGAACCATGGTCACCTACGCCAACAAGAATGGCATATGACAATGATAGATGAGTAATGATGAGGTTGTGGGGTGAGTGGGTTTGGGGAAGGAAGGATAGAAGAAGAATCAACATTTGAAAACGCATGGAATGAATGTGAAACCAAATATAGACATAAACATATATATAAAACCAAACCTAAACATACATATAAATGTAAACACACACCAAGAGTCAAGAAATAAACACATAACAAGATGGACACAGATGTGTGAAGGATACCCATCTGCCTGCCTATTTATGGGTCACCTTGAACATCTTATCTTTACCACTTTTCAGGGCCCTGTCCCTTCCATATTCCACCGCTACATAGACGATGGGTTTGGGGTTACTGATATTTCTCTTGATAACCTCAACCTTTTCATTGACTTTGTGAGTGGTTTCCATCCAGCTATTAAATTTACTTCTCTTATTTCCTCCACCTCTGTAAACTTCCTTGACATTTGTGTTTCCATAGGATCCACATCCCTTACCACTTCTATACATTATAAGCCTACGGCCTCTCATAGTTTTCTTCTTTATACATCATCTCACCCAAGGTCTTGTCGGCATGCCCTCCCTTTCTCTCAGCTGCTTCGTCTTCGTCGTCTCTGCCAAGACGATGTAGATTTTCAGGTTCAATCTCTTAAGATGCTGGATTTTTTTCGCCGTCGCTTATACCCTGATGATATTCTGTCATCAGCTTTACAACGTGTTCGTACTATTTCCCGCTCAGTGGCCCTCGTACCATCTATTAAACATACCTCTGATCGCCCAATACTAGCTATCACTTTTCATCCTCATAATATGCCGGCACTACGTATCCTATTACGACATTTCTCTATCCTCCAGTTAGATCCCATCTCCAGTCCTGCATTTCCCTCTCTTCCACTAGTCGCTTTTCGGAGGGACAGAAACCTTCGGGATCTCTTAGTTCATTCTCGTCTGCGCACTTCTGCAGGTCAACTAGGAACTGTCCCTTGTCATCGAAATTGTTTGACTTGCCCTTTTGTTATTCTCACTCCTATTTTACAGTTTCCTAAATCTCACTTTGATATTCATGATTCTTTTTCTTGTGTGTCCCGTAACTTAATATACTCTATCATATGTAAGCGTTGTGATATGAAGTATATTGGTGAGACTGGTAGACGTTTAGCTGATAGATTCGCCGAACATTTGAGAGATATCACGAATCATCGTGACTCCCCAGTGGCTAATCATTTTAACAGCCCGTCACATCATGGTAGCTCTGATGTCTCTGTAACCGGTTTGTTACGTTGTTATACCGGTGACCGGCAACGTCAGTCCTTGGAATATCGTCTCATTTGTCTTATGGGAGTCTTGCAACCAAACGGAATGAACATTAATCACCGTTTTGTTTGAGTTACCTACCTTTTCTTTATACCCTCTACTCCCGTATTGCACTGATTCTTGTAATTATTTGTCTTTGTACACTTTCGTGAATAATTATTATTTTTGTGTTTGCCGTTCTTCTATATCAGTCCTTTATGTCTTCTTTCGTTTGTGTATGTCAATATGTGATTATTTTGTACTCTGCCATTTTGTTATTGTTAAATCATTTACATATTTAGATTTTGATTTCCTCGTTTTTATTGCAGTTGTCTCTTCGATGGGTGCCCACACATATATAGTTATTTGTATATGCATTTCGTTTTACATGGTTCTATGTATCCACACAATTACTTTGGGCCACACATTTGTATGTATACATATGCAGTTGTTATAGCATTATCTTTATGTGAACGAACGTTTATATTTACATTAATATATGTATATGTTTCTATGTGTATGAATGTTCATGTTATTATTTATACGAGAAAGTGTTTATGTGCATGAATGTTCATATTTGTGTATACATATATATATGTATATTTATGTGAGCGCTTTTTTCTGTTAATGCACGTATCTCCATTCTGTGTCAATGTGTATACCTATTCTGGTGTGAGCCCTTTCCTGTGTGTGGATACATTTACATGCCTGTGCATTTTGTGTGGGTATCCTTCACACATCTGTGTCCATCTTGTTATGTGTTTATTTCTTGACTCTTGGTGTGTGTTTACATTTCTATGTATGTTTAGGTTTGGTTTTATATATATGTTTATGTCTATATTTGGTTTCACATTCATTCCATGCGTTTTCAAATGTTGATTCTTCTTCTATCCTTCCTTCCCCAAACCCACTCACCCCACAACCTCATCATTACTCATCTATCATTGTCATATGCCATTCTTGTTGGCGTAGGTGACCATGGTTCTCTGTTCACAGTATTGTTATCAGGATCGTTGTTTCCAAGCCTTGCGAGGTTGTCACATGAATATTTTCTCACGTCCCCATCTGTCTCTGTTCCCTTCAGTCGTGCCTGTTGTGACTATGTTCTTAAAACCTGCCTGTCTGATAGAGTGACAAAAGGGGTATTTTTCTTATCTTTTTCTTTTATTATTCTTGCACTCATCTATAGTGTCTCTAATTTCCCACTTTCGGTTTGTTTATAATGAATGCACGCATTTTCACTTTGACTAGATGCGTTGCCATCCCTGCGCTATTATGGAGACGAGGGCTTGATGAAATATAGACATCTATTTATTTTTTTATTTTGTCGTTTTCTGTTGTTTGTCTCTTGAAAAAGATTCAATTTGAGCCGATACGTTGAGAATTGTCCTGTTTAGTTTTATTGTATGTTTTTTTTCTTTAATATATTTTTTATTAATAGGCTAGGTAAGTGTTTTAGTAACCTTTTTACATCATTTTGCATTACTATTTGTTCATTAGGTTACTGCGGCACCATCCACTTTGTCGGACACCCTCTGGCCATTTGGTTATTTATATCTGTGCATAGCAGGGCTATAGATCTGTGCATAGCAGAACTGTATATCTCTACTTTGCAGGGCTGTAGATCTGTGCTTGGCAGGGCTGTAGATCTGTGCACAGCAGTAGATCTGTATCTAGCAGGGTTGTAGATCTGTACTTGCTGTAAATGAAATTTCTAAAAGGTAAGGATGGCGGTTACCCAAAGAAATGTCACTCGCGTGTTTTCTGGTTTCAGATCGTCTTTTCTATGACATATTTAATGCCTTTTTTGTGAGACATAGCTAGGGGATCTTTTTTAAACCTGTCATCTGGAAAAGTTCCTAGTACCAAACGTTATGTTCCAATTTCCTGGAAAACGCAAATGGAATGTGTTAAAATCATGTTTTTGAGTCAATACCCAAATTACGAGATTTTGTTTGGAGACCTCAAATAAAGAGAATAATCTGAATGTGTGATGGACATTAATTATGGTACGACCAGGAAGGATTATTTTTGACTCATTTAATGAAAATATTAGACATTATTTCTAGGCTTAAATTGGAGAGTTGAAAATAATCCGAATTTATGGAGGTTAAGTTGAAGGGTTGTGATAATTTTGATGATGAAGAAAAATACTTTTAGCTGTGAGGTGGTAGCCTTTAGCTGTGAGAAGGTAGTTTTTAGCTGTGAGGTGGTAACCTTTAGCTGTGAGAAGGTAGTTTTAGCTGTGAGGAAGTAGTTTTTAACTGTGAGATTGTAGCTTTACCTGTGAGGTTGTAGCATTTAGCTGTGAGGTGGTAGCTTTTAGCTGTGAGCAGTTAGCTTTTGGCTGTGAGCAGTTAGCTTTTAGCTATGAGCAGGCAGCATTTAGCTGTGAGCAGTTAGCTTTTAACTGTGAGTAGTTAGCTTTTAGCTGTGAGCAGTTAGCTTTAGCTGTGAGCAGTTAGCTATAGCTGTGAGCAGTTAGCTTTTAACTGTGAGCAGTTAGCTTTTAGCTGTGAGCTGTGAGCAGTTAGCTTTTAGCTGTGAATAGTTAGCTTTTAGCTGTGAGCAGTTAGCTTTTAACTGTGAGCAGTTAGCTTTTAGCTGTGAGCTGTGAGCAGTTAGCTTTTAGCTGTAAGCTGTGAGCAGTTAGCTTTTAGCTGTGAGCAGTTAGCTTTTAGCTGTGAGCAGTTAGCTTTTAGCTGTGAGCAGTTAGAGTTTAGCTGTGAGCAGTTAGCTTTTAGCTGTGAGCGGGTAGCTCTTGATGACCCATAACCTTTATGAGGAAATGTTTTTCCTCCTGGAGTATAAATAACCAAATTATCAGAAAATGTCCGACAATACAATGTGGAGATTGCAGCAGTAACAATACAAAGTGGAGATTGCAGCAGTAACAATACAAAGTGGAGATTGCAGCAGTAACAATACAAAGTGGAGATTGCAGCTATAACAATACAAAGTGGAGATTGCCGCAGTAAAATACAAAGAAGCGTCAAACTATCAAATAGTGAAATTAATGTAAAACATAAATAGCGATAAAAAAGTCCAGGGACTTTTTCTACATTGAGTCTCAACGGGGACTTTTTCTACATTGAGGTCCAATAGGGACTTTTTCTACATTGAGGTTCAATAGGAACTTTTTCTACATTGAGGTCCAATAGGGACCCTCTTCAAGAAGCGAAAGCAAACGGGAAACAGAAGAACAAACTTATTTAATTAGTAAAATAATATTCGTTTCTTGAAAAGGATCCCTGTTGGACCACAAGGCAGAAAAAAGGTCTCTGTTTCTTTGTTAAATGTTATTTAATTTGTATATTTGTTACATTCTTTGATAGTTAGAGTATTCAGTAACATTATTAAATTAATATAATATTTATCGTGTCGTTGTTACTCTCAGTTGAGTAAGTTGAGTAACCGAGGTTACACGCTGATTCTTGTACGGTTTCATTTCTTATAAACATGGTTGTGTTAAGGGGAATTAAGAGGAATTGCATAACCTACGAACGGATGTATTACAGTACGGGACAATCTCATGATCACGGCATACTGCCAGCGTACAATTCTGGTTCAACTGTCTGATCATTCTTCTGTCATATTTATTGACATCCGCATCCGCAATGATGACACATCTAGTATACCCCAACCAGGTGGGAGTCTGAAACAGAGGGTATAGTTTACCCCACTAGGTACGAGTCTGAAACAGAGGGTCTAGTATACCCCACCAATTACGAGCCTGAAACAGAAGGCCTAGTATACCCCACCAGGTACAAGTCTGAAACAGGACAAAAATGAAATGTTTACTGACCAATATCTCTTAGTCATTCATGGCGACTATTTGATAGAAGACAAAGTAATGTGACAGAAGACATAGTAATGTGATAGAAGACAAAGTAATGTGACAGAAGACAAGGTAATGTGATAGAAGACAAAGTAATGTAACAGAAGACAAAGTAATGTGATAGAAGACAAAGTAATGTGACAGAAGACGAAGTAATGTGATAGAATACAGAGTAATGTGACAGAAGACAAAGTAATGTGACAGAAGACAAAGTAATGTAACAGAAGACAAAGTAATGTGACAGAAGACAAAGTAATGTGATAGAAGACAAAGTAATGTGACAGAAGACAAAGTAATGTGACAGAAGACAAAGTAATGTAACAGAAGACAAAGTTATGTGACAGAAGACAAAGTAATGTAACAGAAGACAAAGTAATGTGATAGAAGACAAAGTAATGTGACAGAAGACAAAGTAATGTGACAGAAGACAAAGTAATGTGATAGAAGACAAAGTAATGTGACAGAAGACAAAGTAATGTAACAGAAGACACAGTAATGGGACAGAAGACAAAGTAATGTTATAGAAGACAAAGTAATGTGACAGAAGACAAAGTCATGTAACAGAAGACAAAGTAATGTGACAGAAGACAAAGTAATGTGACAGAAGACAAAGTAATGTGATAGAAGACAAAGTAATGTGATAGAAGACAAAGTAATGTGATAGAAGACAAAGGTAAAACAATTGTGGCAAGACACACAAACTTTACTTTCATTACTTTCATTACATTTATGGGTGTGGAAATAAAGGCTGCTTTGTCAAAGCTGTCGCCACGACGTGTACAGGGAGTATTTTTATTACATCCCCCCCTTGCCACTGAAAGACAAAGATGCTTGTCCCAATCGTGGATTGAACGCGGGGCATCAGGGATCTGAGACCGACGTTCAAGACATACGGCCACGGGCTCCACACCACAGACACGCAATGACAACACGTTTTTTTTCGCAGAAACATGTTGTCAATCTGTCCCAAAACATTACTTAGCAACCTCCCACGACACGGTCCTATTCTTTGCACTTTTACATGTAAGCCTAGACCCTAGTTGCTAGATGGGCGGATGGGTTGTGAATGGGTATAGGGTTGTTGTCACATAATCTTAGATCTGAACATTCGTTGTGTAGTAGTAGAGTTGCTCAACTTGTGCACATAAGGTAGGGAGTTCCACATCAAATAACCATGTCTTGTTTAAAAGTGGTGTATTTCTCAAATAGTTTCCTGGGGATTGTCGCAAGAGCTACATAGTTACGTGCTCTAGGCAAGCGGAGCGCTACATTACTGAGAGGGGCGAAATACTTATGGTGAAAACCGTGAACTGATGACAGTCTTATGCGACTTTGGGGGAGATTAAAAAAACAACAAAAAAACCCAAAAACAACAACAATCAAATATGTGCTTTTTGAGTCTTAATTCTTTTTATAACTTGTCGTTCGCTCATGAGTTGCTGGAACAAACGAAAACAAGAAAAGAATGGCAACACTGTAACGTATCATGTATGGAATAAGGATAGTTGCCATCACTTCCTGTGTAAGAATAAAAATGTCATTCTGAAGTAAGATATTCTCTTTCTAAAATCAGTTATTCTTCGTGATTCTTGATTAGAAACTGGCCTCACAGCACGTGGGTCATTCCCATAAGTGCTCGGCCCTCTGTTCCAGCAGCCATTCGACTCGATGGTGTTTCGAGTCTAATGCCACCGAAACAGACGTCGACATCAGGGTACAACTCTGGCCCTTGCGACAGGTTTCTTTGTTGTTCCGCCCAACCACGCCGTGCCCGTAACTAGTTCAAGCACAACGTCGGCCTGCATGAACAACACGGTAACTGTTATCGAAGGTTACGACTACGGGATTGTATAGATGATGTGCCATGAAGCTTATATTAGAAGATAATCTCAATATAAAGGCATGTCATCTACTAAGGTTTTCTGTTGCATGGTTGGTTTGTCTAGTGAGCCATTGGTGAGACCCACAGACGCAACCGCATGCGAAATCAGTTATTCTCTCTTTCTGAAGTCAGTTGTGTTCACTTTCTGAAATCCGGTATCCTTCTTCAGCGTTCCTTCTCAAACTCGCGCAGATGTACAGGATAGAGTCCGGAGAACAGAACGAATTCTTTCATTACCTACAGCTTTGCTGCGATATCTGCACATTTCACTAGATAATTTAACTTGACATCTGGGTAGATTTAACCCTCTATGAGATAAGACAGCAAGCTCCAGCCTGAAACCCTCTATAAGACAGCAAGCATCAGCCTCAAACCCTCTATAAGACAACAAGCATCAGCCTCAAACCCTCTATAAGACAGCAATCATCAGCCTCAAACCCACTATAAGACAGCAAGCATCAGCCTCAAACCCTCTACAAGACAGCAAGAAAGCCTCCAACCCCTATGAGATAAGACAACAAGCCTCAACCTCAAACCATCTATAAGACAGCAAGCTTCAGCCTCAAAATCTCAATGAGACTGCAATCCTCATCCTCAAACCCTCTATGAGATAAGACAGCAACTCTCAACCTCAAACCCTCTATAAGACAGCAAGCATCAGTCTCAAACCCTCTACAAGACAACACGAATCAGCCTCAAACCCTCTATAAGACAGCAAGCCTCAGCCTCAAACACTTAGCACTCGCCTGTCACAACAGGTTACGGTGTAGTCATTCTCTACTCTCGTGTCTGGCTCTGGTTATACACGATCTCTTTATCCCCGATGGCAAGTTGCTGCCATGGGACATATCTTGACCTTTAACACACGTTTTTGTTTGTTTGTTTGAGAACCTCAGGAATTGTGAGAAATATGCTCTTAACTTTGTATGTGAAGTGGGTGGTTTTTCTGAGTTTTCGTTCAGGGACTTCAGATTTCGGCTTAGTGCAATTCCTATTGAAGGCACCTTCTACTCAGGGGGGTATACAATTGTATATATGACATGCTATAAATCTTTCATAGGAGAGCTATGTCATATAGCGGAATGTCATCTATACTCTGTTCACTCTAAGAATGAAGTGGGTCAGTACTTCTGATTAGTTGATGGACGCAGAACGCATTAATCGATAAGTACCCAATAATATTATTCTTAAACTACGTTTCTAAATGACTTTTTAAAAAATGTTGAGTAAATATTGTTTTTAATTGTTTTTAAATGTTTTAAATAATATTGTTTTTAAATGTCAACAGTTGTTTAAAAATCATCTGTTGTTGCTGAGTAATGTTGGGGGGGGGGGTGTTTTGATCAACTTCATTCTTAAAGTGAACAGAGAATACTAAGGTTACCACAAGTAAGAAGAAGGATACATCGATTAAAAATTCCCAGATGTCACATCCAAATTGGAAAGCACAACGAATTCCGTCCTCAGGACTACATCCTGCTAACAAACAGGAATTTGAGAATGAAAGAGAGAAAGAATAGCGATGAAAAACAACAAGGGTCCAGAAAAATGACAAATTTGAAATTGAAACTGCATCGGTCAGTGTAACAAAATGTTGTTTTTGCGCGCAGGAATCTTATAAAAATAGTGCCATCTCTTAATGGCTTCCATCAACAAACCATCTTTTTTTTTACATGCACGTGTTCAACATTGCTCACAGTGACACTCGCACGCGACTAGCGCTGACAGCGTCCTTGGAAACATGGACAGCGATAAGAAAAGGGCCTCCTTAATAGAGGAGAAGGTACTGTAAGGAGAAGTGGAAGCGTGAGAAAAATGTAAGTTTTGGAAATAGTCAGTAGACGTGACTGTGTGTTCGGTACTCACTGCTGAAAAACTGAAATCCAACAGGCGAAACTTAAATCAGGGTAAGAAAGTCTTGCTAATCACTAAAAGTACACCCACCAAAGGCGGATGTGTCGAGCCAGTGACGCAAATAAAAATGTGACACAACGCGTTTCCATTCTCTGGATTACATCCTGCTGGAAATCTAATAGGACCATTGTCCTGCTACAAGAGAGATCCAATGGGAGTGTTTTGAGAATGAACTCTGAAGAAGAACAACAAATATAAATATATAATAACACACACACAAATCGACGTTTCTACCAAAATATCTTTATCAATAGCACATACACAATACAATATGAGTAATAACAACACTATTGACACCCACATGACAGCGCTAATTATGTGTGTTGTTCATATGATAGATACATCTCGTTTTCGTAGTCCGTTCTCAAGCACCTGTTTGACAGGATGTAGTCCGGAGAACGCATTATGTTGCATCATGGTTTACAGCCTGCATGCGACTTTCTGACTTCAGAATGTATTTTGGGTTACTTAAAACATGTGTGACTAGCAGGGAAGTTACCACAACAATCAATTACACTAAACGGAGTAGTTTTGTTACTTCATGATAAATTGAGTCTAGGCAATTTATACAAAAATACACCAGGAGTTCTTTAAGAGGTAAACACTGTGTCTCATCTGCATATACGTTCATTTTCTAGTACGTTATTATCAAGGAATGGGTGCTGTTTTATTAAACTATTCAATATATTCTGGGGGGGGGGGATTCTTTGGTGTAATCTTTAAATTTACTCTCATATATACTAATTACACACAAACAAACTAATAGCTTATTGTGTAGCATAGATACAATTTTATAACAGAAAGGAGAATTCTGTTTTCAGTTGTGAGAAATACACGCCATCATAAATTATTTCAAAGTGTATGATTGGTCTGAAGCTAGCGGTTGGTAGAACTATTAAATTACTATTAAAAGATCAAAGGTCAGGTCTTCTGCAGCCAATAAAAGCTGCAACTCTGAATAGAAACATACGCCAAGTCCGTCTGCAGTATAGGTCATTCATTTACTATATTGTTTTTGCGTCAAGGACAGATAGTTAAAAAATTAATCTGCGATTATCTTTCTGTAATGATTATAGTCTTTCCTTCTTCTCTCTTTTCGCTTTATACCCATGTATACCGTGTCGCGGGATTTCTTATTACTTTTTTGTTTTAAATTGGTAAAATATTTTTTTTAAACATTTACTAATGATTGCAGTAAGCAACTATAAATTTGTGTGCTCTGTTTAAGTTGTGTAGTTACGGAATGGACACCGACAGTTTTGACGTCTCTTGACGTTACGCCACTTCTATCAAGTAATGCCGATAGATGACGAGGAGATTCAATCTAGCTGACATTGCAAATTAGTCCTTTTGTGACAGGCTACGAAGTGTCGGGGAATGGTCGATATGTCATCAGCGATATGGGTCCGTAAATCTGACAGAAGAAGGATGACATAGTTGGCCCAGAAGTCTGAACATTCCTCCATTATCTACGAGCTTGACCCCAGATCAAACTAAACCAGATTCATAACTTCTTCTTCTTCTTCAGCGTTCATTCTCAAACTCCCCCCTGGATCTCTGTCCTACTAGATTTCCAGCAGGATGTAGTCCAGAGAAGGAAATGAGTTGTGTTGCCGTTTTATTTGCACCAATGGTCGACATATCCGTCTTCGGCGAGAGATTCATAACTTGTATGATGGAGCAATGTAAAACTATACAGTTTTAAGAATTATATTCCAGTATGACGATGATGATGTTCCTCCTTCGCAAGCGAAGATGAGCATGGCATGGAAAACATTAAATGCGATGAAAAAAGATTAAAAATTATAATTAAAAAATGATAATTAACTAATTTGGTTTGTTGAGTTCGTAGATGCCCGATGAGTCCGATTCGTGCACGGAAAGTTCTATTGCAGTGCATGCAAGAGTGCTGAAGGTTCGGGGTAGGAGAATTTACGGATATGTCCGTCAGCTTCTTGCGCTTGTGGATTGCCCGCAGTGTTCTTTCTTTTTCAAATTTCGTGATGCCAGCAGTGATCTGGGTGTGACAGGCTGAGCGATCAAGTGCTGTAATCTCCAGGAGCTAGGATCGATGCTGCAGTGCTTGAGAGAGCTTTTTAGGTGATCATTAAAGCGCTTTTTCTGCCCTCTACTTGAACGTTTATCTTCGCACAGCTCCCCATAGAATAATCTCTTTGGAAGGCGCTTGTATTCCACTATACCTGTGTGTCCTCAACAGGCTTCACCATAGTGGAAACCATGATGTGAAGTAATTAATCACACTTCCAAACTTCTTAGTCGTGTCTTTAAACATGGATGACAAACGCCAGTATTACTATTCGTTGCCTCCAATTCTGTGACCAGCACTGCATAATCGGATTAACCCGATCAAGAATAATCTCAAAACAGAAATCACTATTACTCTGAAGTGTAGTACGCATGTCCGTACCACAATAACACGAACATGTTGTAATCTATTTACTCCAGCATTCACAAACTTACTTTGGTGTGTGCCGTATTCACAAATTCCGTTATTGTTATCCTTCATGTATTCACAAACACTGTTTTTGTTATAGTTTTTGTTAATCAATTCTGGCCTTTGTTCGTTACAACTCTCTCACAAAACGAGTTTTTATTTATTACCCTCGAGACATTTATTGCCTCATTAATCAACCATAGCATTTTCTGTTGTAGTTCTTGACGTTGCTGCGTCATTGGGCTTGGTCTTCTATAAATACTCGCGTATTTGTTTCTCGTAAGGGCTGGCTATCTCTCAGGGTTGCCATACTGGACATTTTTTCATAGTGTGGAAACACGTTGTGCGTACACTCTCCCTCCTGAACATAAACATTAATAGTAAGACTCATAGCCCGTCAGAGTCATATAACCAAATGAGATCAGGGTATAAAACCAGAGGAAGACCACGGAAAAGATGGATAGAAAACGTCAGGGACATTCTGAACAGATGCTGTTATAGAACAGCCGAGGCCATACATCTGGCTTTAGATCGCAAGCTCGAGCTCCAATCACCCCTACGCTTAAAGACAAGAGTGGATAAGAAACTACCTGGGGAAGGACAATAGACAGTAACCTGTCAGAGCCGTAGGGGGTACCACACTGGATACATCACTAAAAAATGCCATCCAAACATCTATATCCACCAGCTATCGGAAGGTGTGGAAAGAACCGACTGCAGTAGGCGAACCAGCATCATTAATGGATATTTGAAATGACTGGAGACGATTTTGGTTTACTGATAGATCATTTTTTGTGCTCCAGCGACACGAGAAATGGAGAAGAGTTTACCGCAGAGTCAGTCCACGCTACGCTCAGAACATTGTTGATGAGGCTGCTCCACATGATGGTGGATGTGTACTGATGTGAGGGAGGGGCAATCAACTTCATGATCTGGTGCAAATTGAAGTACGCCGAATGCCGAACGATACGCGGCTGAAATTGTTCTCGCGTCCATCCAATCCTGGCTGAACGAGGGTCGATTTTTCAGCAGGATAACGTTCACTGACAACAACGTCCAGACTTTTCCGAAGCCAGCTATGTCATCAGAGATGAATCCCATATAACACATATGGGATGAGCTCGACATACGACACAGTCAGTGGGACTTGGCTCCAGTCAATCTCTGACAGTTGTCTCTTGCACTGCCGTAAGAGTGGGCAGCCATCTCACAACAACATATTCAATGCCTAATCGGATCCATATCACGGAGGTGTCGTTCTCTGATAGAGTTCAGAGGAGTCCATGCACCTTACTGAAACAGAGGCCCCAGTAGCAAAGACTAAAAGTCCAAACCAGCTTTAATGAACATTTCATTGTTAAAGTCTGAAAGGTTCTTCATGCTAAGGTTGAAGTATTAGCTCTGTTAAATAAAATTTTGGTACATGTTTGAAATTTGGTGTCCACTACCACTGAAATAACTGCGCGCGGATTTTTTAAACAGTATATTTTCATTTATAAGAAAATTTTTTAAATACTTTCTTCAGCCGTTTCACCCTTATGTATTTTGTTATCATTGTTTTTATGTCTTTCTATCTATTGTATTTTCTCTGCTTTTACTGTAAAGCATCGCATGATTGAATTGTGATTGGTTTTCGTGCTTTTCGGATTTCTCGGGTGATCAGTGTGGTCGCTTGATATGCAGTAATATTGTGACGTTTCAGAACGCTTGTAACATGTTCATTGTTTCTATCATCTTTTTATTAGTGGTGGCATGTCTTTGTTACTTTGTTTGTTCACTTCGTGCCGCAGGTGGCACATAGAGCAGAGGTTTTGATTCTCCATTGGTTGCGGTCCGCTGTTTGTAGTTTTAGTTCGTGTATGATCTTGCAGCCTGTTATTTCTCCTTCTTGAAGTATGGCGCTCTTTAGGGTTGCTTTACTCTTTCCTCATTTTCTTTTACGCTCAGGTGTCCACATAAGAGCTTGTTGGTTTATTCTCTTTTCATCTAGTCTTAAAACGTGACCCAAGCATTTCCATCTGCGTTTTATTATGATTTTTGAAACATATTCTTGGTGTGTTTTATTTCTTAAATCACTATCAATCTATGACGCTCTTAAAAAGATAGATAGATATAGATAGACAGACAGACAGACAGACAGACAGACAGACAGACAGACAGACAGACAGACAGAGATAGATAGATAGATAGATAGATAGATAGATAGATAGATAGATAGATAGATAGATAGATATATAGATAGAAAGATAGATAGATAGACAGATAGACAAACAGACAAACAGTCAGGCAGGCAGGCAGACAGACAGACAGACAGACAGGCAGGCAGGCAGGCAGGCAGACAGAAAAATAGATAGATAAATAGATAGATAGATAGATAGATAGATAGATAGATAGATAGATAGATAGATAGATAGATAGATAGATAGATAGATAGATAGATAGATAGATAGATAGATAGATAGATAGATAGATAGATAGATAGATAGATAGATAGATAGATAGATAGAAAGATAGATAGATAGACAGATAGACAAACAGACAAACAGTCAGGCAGGCAGGCAGACAGACAGACAGACAGACAGGCAGGCAGGCAGACAGAAAAATAGATAGATAGATAGATAGATAGATAGATAGATAGATAGATAGATAGATAGATAGATAGATAGATAGATAGATAGATAGATAGATAGATAGATAGATAGATAGACATATAGACATATAGATAGATAGATAGACATATAGACATATAGACAGATAGACAGATAGATAGACACGGGAAGAATCCTGGAGATGGACCGACCGATAAAATGTATTTATGAATGATTATCTCCGGTACTTGAGAAACTTCAAGGACTGCTGCAACCTCAATCTATGACATCTAATCTGTAATGATCTAATTATGACTGAGTTCTATCATCGCTTCTGCCAAATATCAATGACTGATTTATTCCTCGGGTTAATTCTGTTGCATGCTTACATGAATTACCGTAAATCTGCTAAAATATATCCAAGTGATATTTCTAGAATATTAGATGCTTATATAAGGGAAAAGTGAATTCAAATCGAGTGATGGAATCAGGGAAGAGACACATCAAAATGTCATCACAGATGTTATCAGAAAACGCCGTTGGTCCTACATCGGGCATGTTCTACGCGCAGACACCAACAGAATACACCACCAATCTCTTGAATGGATACTTACAGGCAAAAGAGCTAGGGGTAGACCAAAAGAAACACTCAGAAGAACAATACTTAGAGAAAGTAAAACAACCAATATTCATACTATTCAAGAACTGCACAGAATAGCTTTGAACAGACAGAATTGGAGAGATCTGACCTCTGCCCTATGCGCTAACTTCAGAACAAAAGAAAAATGAATTAATGAATATAAGGGAAAGTTATATTACATGTTGTACTTGTGGCTACCCAGTTCCACTGTTAAGAGTATATTTCATACATTTAAGGCCCGAACTATCAGAGTTTCGCATATTATTCGTTAAGTACTGGAGATCGTGGTTACTGTATCACCAGAATAGCGACTAGAACACCCTCTACGTGGAGGTGGTAAAAGCATAACTTGTACAGATGAAGGGACGGTGGGCTTGCGCAAGACGAATGGTTCATCATGTATGCATGTCTTCTTCTAGGTATGTGCTGTAGAATGGAGTTTGGTCTGACGGGACTTAATGGGAACATCGAATCTGACACATATCTTCAATGTTATACCAGAATATCCGCGCGTTGGCCGCCCGGGAAAGTGGAGCAAAGAATAGCTATACTGTTTACCTTCAATGCATGTCGTCAGTACCAACTAAGGTGGTTGTGGATGGGAGTAGGAACATCCCATCTGATATTGGGTAAAGAATACACAGAAGTCGTGCTGTAGTCGGATGTTTCAGGCCGAAAGGGGTATATATCGAAGTTAAGCTGTCAGCGATAAAACAACGGGTTTCAATCTGATATCCATTCCATGAAATAACAGATTTTATTCTGATTTCCATTCCATCAAATAACAGATTTCATTCTGATTTCCATTCCATGAAATAACAGATTTAATTCTGATTTCCATTCCATGAAATAACAGATTTCATTCTGATTTCCATTCCATGAAATAACAGATTCTATTCTGATTTCCACTCCATGAAATAAATGATTTCATTCTGATTTCCATTCCATGAAATAACAGATTTCATTCTGATTTCCATTCCATGAAATAACAGATTTCATTCTGATTTCCATTCCATGAAATAACAGATTCTATTCTGATTTCCACTCCATGAAATAAATGATTACATTCTGATTTCCATTCCATGAAATAACAGATTTCATTCTGATTTCTCCATGAAATAACGAATTCCATTCTCATTTCAATTCCACGGAAAGAGCTAGTAGCAATAGACAATAATAGGACAAGATGTCGTCTTGGCTATTTTTGGCCTGCGCTTCCAAGTATGTAAATAGTGACCAACCGATCCCAAGAATAATTAAACAACGTAACGAATGGAGTCCTAATTAATTCTGTTGGAAGGTCTTTATTTGAAACGGTCATAACCAAGAGCATGGTAAGGTTTTTCATAACCACGAGCTTATTACCAAGAGACAAAAGATGTTGGAAGTACGTTTGTAGGCAACCTGTGATGCGGAGATGACACTTGTTGATGGTTTTGGTATGGGAATATTACGTGAAACGATGACTTAACTACAGTAAAGACTTGTGTACAGAAAGTAAACATGACCTGAAGTGCGTATTTCTTATTATTTCCGTGCATTTCTTTGTTTGTTCTTGACTTTTTTAAACATGCGACTCCAAGTATATACATAATGACCAACTGAAAACACAACAATAATGAAAAACCCGTTGAAAGGCTTGTTTACTTTCTGTACAGAGGTCTTTACCGAAGACGGACTCGCATGAAACGCTGGACAACTTAATTAAGCTCAGTTATCGCGGCCGGTGATTCACTCACATACAACCAATCAGGTGACGGGTCATTCAAGTGATATTAAAAGATGTGGGAAAATTACCGTGCACGTTCGCCTCTTCGCCTTTGCCTTGTAACAAAAAAGAAATATAAAAAAATGAACTGTGTAACAGGAACTTCAAATATTTCTCAAAGTTTGTTTGATTGTTTGGTTCTTGTTTGTGTTTGTTTTTCGTTCGCTATTTTGTGAGTTTTTTCAACACATGTTGTAAGATATTAAAAAAAAATAATTCCGTGAACTTCTGCTTCTTCTGCGTTTTTCACCCTTAAACTCCTGGATTAGCAGGAAATAGTCCGGAGAATGGATTGCGTCGTCATATTTCACATCTTGACCATCATATCTGTACCTTTTGGCACACCATATCCAACTTGAGCTTGGTTTTCTGGGCCACTGATCCTCTTTGGATAGAATCAGAATCAGCCAGCAAAACAATTACGTTAACAATAGTCCGTCTCTGTGGTGAAGTGGTACAGAGCGCGTCTGTGACGGGCAAGGTACCGGTTTCGATCCCCGCGACAGGCAATTGTGCATCCGGACCGTTCAGAAAGCAATGGCAAACTACGAGATGTATTTATATTGCCCAGAAAATCACCAGAGCCAAAAAATGCTGAGTTGATAGCTGCGTCCTGAATAGGATATACTACCAATTTGATTTTATAGTCTGGGTGGGGGTGTCAGGGTTAGGAGCCTGGCGGATAGGGGCAGTGGTGGAGGGACAGTGGGGGGGGGGTAGGGTGACAGTTGCTGACAAGAAATATTGGGAAGTTGACTAAATTTAACATCACACAATATTGTGTTTTTATACAACAATTACATTTTTTGAATTATACATTTTTTTTTCCATAAGAATTTACTTTTGGTATTATTGTGCGAGGGTTGAAGAGGTGGTGGAGGTGGGTGTGGTTGGAGGTGTCCCTAAATTCTTGTCAGGTGTTGACAGGGAGAGGGAGGGAGTAAAAAAATTGTACATACAAATATTTGCGAAATTCATGCACAACACCTGTAGACTTCTGAATTGTTTAGATCTTCACATGTCTCACCTGTCCGCGACGGGTCAGGGCCTTATAGGAGGGGAAAGAAGAGTAACACGGTGACGGGCTATTCTTGTCGTAAGATGCGATTAAAGAGGTTCTGGGACTGAAGGTTGGGTATCCACTTTCGTGACGGGTCAAAACAACCTTTTCGGCCCGAAAATTGTAAATATAACAGGTAATCTGTAAATGACAGCACATCACCTGAAAATTGTAAATATAACAGGTAATCTGTAAATGACAGCACATCACCTGAAAATTGTAAATATAACAGGTAATCTGTAAATGACAGCACATCACCTGAAAATTGTAAATATAACAGGTAATCTGTAAATGACAGCACATCACCTGAAAATTGTAAATATAACAGGTAATCTGTAAATGACAGCACATCACCTGAAAATTGTAAATATAACAGGTAATCTGTAAATGACAGCACATCACCTGAAAATTGTAAATATAACAGGTAATCTGTAAATGACAGCACATCACCTGAAAATTGTAAATATAACAGGTAATCTGTAAATGACAGCACATCACCTGAAAATTGTAAATATAACAGGTAATCTGTAAATGACAGCACATCACATTCCGTTATATGGTCTACATCCTGGGGATCTGCAGGAGCTCGAGAACGAATACATCAGAAGAGTATTTCTCACACTAAAAATCAATGCTCGCTTATAGATATCGTATTTGAATTTCTCACATGTAGAAATAATTGGTCACATGTAGATATACTACCTGAATATCTCACCTGTAGAAATCATTGCTCGCAAGTAGATATCCTACCTGAATGATCTACATTATGACCGAGCTCTGTCATCGTTTCTGCCTAATAGCAGCGTATTGATTTTCTATGGGTTTTCGCTAAAGACGGATGTATAGGGCCATTGGCACAAATAACAAGGTGACACAACGCAGTTCCATTCTCTAGATTACATCCTGCTGGAAATTTAGTCTATCTTTGGTCCTGCTACAAGAGAGATCTCTGGACTACATCCTGCTGGAAGTCTAGTCGATCTTTGGTCCTGCTGCAAGAGGGATCTCTGGACTACATCCTGCTGGAAATCTAGTCTATCTTTGGTCCTGCTACAATAGGGATCTCTGGACTACATCCTGCTGGATATCTAGTCTATCTTTGGTCCTGCTACAAGAGGGATCTCTGGACTACATCCTGCTGGAAATCTAGTCTATCTTTGGTCCTGCTACAAGAGAGATCTCTGGACTACATCCTGCTGGAAGTCTAGTCGATATTTGGTCCGCTACAAGAGGGATCTCTGGACTACATCCTGCTGGAAATCTAGTCGATCTTTGGTCCTGCTACATGAGAGATGCAACGGGAGTATGAGAATGAACTCTGAAGAAAACGAAAACTTTCTCTGCGAATATTAACACAGTCCCCTCTTTCCTTTTTGAATCTAAGTGTGTGTGTGTGTACGTGCGTGCGTTTTGGTGGGTGGGTGGTTGATGCGTGCATGCGCGTGTTCGTGTGGTGTGTGTTTGTGCGTGTGTGGAGGTTCTTAATTGCACCAACAGCGGATATTTTACCTCACCTTTATGACCGTATCGTAGATACCTAATCTTATTATTATTAAAACCCACAACTTGGAGGTCGTGGTGGCTGAATATGATTATTTAGCCCCCTTTGAGGTAATGTGGTCGACATGACGCCTGCCGCATCTACTTTCCCATATATTGTGCCAGTACCTTAGACTGGAAGAACCTAGAAGCCGATGGTGCCCTTAAATATTTTCTCTGTTGATTTTGAAAAAATTGCGCCCGTGTGTTGTCGGGGCCCAAAAGGGGAGCAAAAAATAGCAACACTGTTTATCTTCCACGCATGTCGTTAAAGGCGACTAAGGAGGTTATAGGATGGAGTTGGCTGTCCCATCCCATATAGGGTCAGTGACCCAAAGCCATACTGAAGTGGGATGTGTCAGACCGAACGGCGCAGATATCGCAGCAATGCTGTAAACCATGACACAACGCATTCCGTTCTCTGGACTACATCCTGATAATCTGCAGGAGTTTGAGAACGAACGCAGACAAAGAAGAAGAAGAAAACATTGAACATGGGACATTGGACCATAAATTCAGTACACTTCTTTTTCTTGTCTGCGATTGTTCTCAAACTCCTGCAGATTAGCAGGATGTAGTCTGGAAAACGAAATGCGATGTATCATGTTTTGCAGCTTTGCTAGAATATCCACAATTTTTCGTTCCGACATATCCGACTTCAGCATGACGTTTGGGCCACTTTGATCCTTTATAAGATCAGATACCCAATCTCAGCCACAAACGTCCCCAAAACGTCCCCAAAACGTCCCCAAAACGTCCCCCAAAACGTCCCCCAACGTCCCCATAATGACTCTTCTTACAACATATCTAGTAGGTAAAAATGTGAATATTCTCTGCCTCTCTTCGAATATTCTCTCTTCGGCCCCAAAAACACACAATTCGTTTGAATGTACTAACCGCGGCGCAGCTACTGCGACTGTATACAATTAAACTACTTTAGTAGTCAGATTTTTAAAAAAACAACAAATGTTTTCCCTTTTATAACGTGGAACGTCCTTTTTATAACGTGGAACGTTCATTTTATATCGTGGAGCGTCCTTTTTAACCGGGAACTTCAGTTATATTTTATGTCAGACGGCGTGACCATTAGCCCCGTAGATATAATTACATTAATGAAAGCGTTTTACTTTTTTTAAAAATATATTTAAAAACACATTCATCCGTTTTCGTGTACAATTTTCACTGTTTGACGGACGGGTAATTTGAAGATCTTTTTGTGTGAATTAGTCAGTAGCTCAACACCTAAACCCCTTATCTACGGGCCTGATGACCACTAAAATAATGGAGGATAATTAAAATATGTTCAGATTTTAACGAATTTTTTTTTTTTGGGGGGGAAAGGGTTACTCCACACCCAAACCTTCCTATCTACGGGCCTGATGACCATCAATATAATGAAGGCCTATTTAAGCAGAGAGGCCCCCTCCTTGCCGTAGGAAATCGCGACATGATATTTAGTACTAGG
The DNA here is from genome assembly GCA_034231615.1 of Meghimatium bilineatum. Taxonomy (NCBI): domain Eukaryota; kingdom Metazoa; phylum Mollusca; class Gastropoda; order Stylommatophora; family Philomycidae; genus Meghimatium; species Meghimatium bilineatum. The sequence continues at coordinate 18,493,285 of CM067302.1, forward strand.
AACGTGGTCAAAATATTCGCCAAAAGCCAACATAACCACTTAGCGATTTTCCCCCCCAAAAAGTCATCAAATGTGTCATCAAAAGTAAGATCCGACACACAAAAAGGCATGAATGACATTGTAAAAAAAAATTTAACCTACTCCCTCCTCCCGCGGAGAACGTACGTACGGCGTTTCTGTACCACCATCTCTTGAGTTGTTAGAGAAGGCTGGTTTATCTTGAATAGGATGAGCCAATGCGTGAAATCAATTTTGTGGTATAATTAGCTGTATGCGCATGAGTGTACGCGCGTGCACAGGAGTGCGTGCTTGCGTGCGTACGCACGGATCAGTGTGTGTGTATGTGTGTGTGGGTCTGTGTGTGTGTGTGTGTGTGTGCAATGGCTAAAATACCTCCGATGAAAATTCAAGAAAAAGCTTTTGACAAAAAAAACATGATTTTTAGAAAACAAAACTCGCACAACTTGTGTGTACGTGTCTTTTCATTGAAACCTCACCCACTCTATCTCGCGCATGACGACACATGTCACGTGACCCCCTCAAGGTCACAGTAACGCGTGGTAGCCTCGCGTGGTGCCATGATATTTCTACACGAGAGAAACAGTTCTCTCACATTTTGAATACAGGCGCATTGTTCTAGCAAAGGAATTAATCTCACAAATTTGGAACCTTGACCACGCCCACAGTGCTTTTAGGTTAACCAATCTGGAGCTTATCTTTGGTAACGTGACTTACATCTTCTTAGTCATTGGTCACTTATTATGACTGTTGATTCACATCTCCCAAAGTAAAATTGTTCTGATGTTAAATTTACGTATATGTTACATAAAGAACTAAACAAACTATTGAAATGTGTAATTATTTTTATTATTATTGTAAACTTGGTATTTGTGACCCCAAGATGAATGTCAGGGGTCGAGGTGATGGTTTAATTTTTAAAAAAGCAAAAAAAAAATAAAAAAAAAAAAAAAAAAATTACCCAAGAATATTGGTGACAATCGATGCCCTATTTGCAAATCAACTTCTCTACCCAGGAAGAGCGGCCACATGGCTGCATGAGCAGGCACGCGTAAAGTGGTTGTCACTGTCGGAGCAGTGGTGCCAAATCACGCAACAGAGTGGCAGCGGGATGAGTCGCGAGTGAAAGAGAGTGAGGAACACGGAACAACGGAGGATAGATAGACTGGTATGTTACAGAGAGTGTGGGAGGAGACAGAAAATATTACAGAGAATTACTAGAAAAACTTTATAAAAAATGTATTGAAATACACATTATATATATAAATTGTGTTTATTTATTTGTGAATTCAAGGTTCATATTTTCAATATAAATGGATACTTTTTCTATTTAGTTTTTCTGTGTTTTACTTGCGTGTGATATCGCATGGAAGCAGTGTTTTTTCCATTGTGATAACCCCACTGTGCAGGCGCACGTGATTAAACAAACACGGTATGCGGTGACTTTCGTTAAGTGTTCTAAAGTTAATATCAAAGGATTTGTGCTGTTGGATTTTGGTACTGATAACTTACCCGTATGTGAAACCTGTAATCTCACCTGTAATTTCACCTGGAAACACCTATCATAAAAGTATAGTAAGTTTATAGAAATGAAGTGTATATTTTTTTTTTTAAATATCGATTCTACTGAAGCCCGTAGATATTGGGGACGTTGGGGTTTGACCCAATCCACTTCAGGAAATCAGAACATGACTTTTAGTTCAAGGAACTTAACCGAAAGATGAATTCTCTCTCTCCCACACCCCCTCCCCCAACACTTTACCGACGGTTCTGCTAAAATGTCACGGAAAGTTAAAGGAAGAAATTGCAATCAAAATTGGTGAAGGATCTTTATTTTGTAACCCTCCCTTCCTCCCTTACTTAAGACATATCTACAGACCTGCTTTTACTATTTACATTGTATGTGTTTTTTTCCAGTTTTTTGTGTGTGTGAAGTTTCCTTGTTGGTTTTAAAGCGATATTTTTAATACTCCGGGAAACCGATATGTATGGAGTATCCTCCTCCATCAAATGTGGGAAGGTATGCTTTCTCAGAGTTTCCACATGTGTGGAGTATCCTTCTCCATCAAATGTGGGAAGGTATGCTTTCTCAGAGTTTCCACATGTGTGGAGTATCCTTCTCCATCAGATGTGGGAAGGTATGCTTTTTCAGAGTTTCCACATGTGTGGAGTATCCTTCTCCATCAGATGTGGGAAGGTATGCTTTCTCAGAGTTTCCACATGTGTGGAGTATCCTTCTCCATCAGATGTGGGAAGGTATGCTATCTCAGAGTTTCCACATGTGTGGAGTATCCTTCTCCATCAGATGTGGGAAGGTATGCTTTCTCGGAGTTTTCACATGTATGGAGTTTCCTCTTCCAGCAGATGCGGGAATGTATGCTTACTCCTAGTTTTCGTTTCTCTCTTAATGAATAGGAGCTTTCTTTTACCTGCTTTAATTAGGAGATTTGCTCTCTGCATCCAAAATAGGTTATGTATTGTAAGCTCTACATGTATCTATGTATCTATCTATTGTCTTTTCTCTGCTTTTACTGTAAGGTGTCGCAGGAAAAAATGACGATCGTTTTTCGGACTTTGACACGTTTGGTTGCTTGATATGCAGTAATATTGTGACGTCCCATAATATTGATGACCCCCTTCAATCCACTTTCTTCTTGGTCTTCTTCTGTATCTTGTTGTTTCCATTTTTATGTGATATACTCTTGCTTCTGGTTAATAAGGGTTCATTCTTATTAAATGGTCGAACCATGTCAGTAATGGCACATGGCCGAGAGTTTAGAGCGTTGGTCTTACACCCGTGAGGTCCAGAGTTCGATCCCCGGTAAAGACTGTTTCTTTCTGGGTCTTTTTGAGTGTGGATTAAAAAACTCACCATGAAAATGACGTGGCGACAGCAAGGGCATGCGGCCTTTATCACACAATCCACACGAGTACTCAATGTAACTCCCTAACGGGAAAATACAGTAAGACAGTATGACCATTTCAGTCTTTCTTTCTCCAAATATTTGACCACAGATATTGTTTCAACAGTTCTTATCATCTCCTCATTCCTCACGTGATCTATTCTTCTTCTGTTTATTGCTTTTCTTAGAAATCTCATGTCACTAGAAGTAATTTTCCACTTTTGTTCCTTTGTTAGTGTCCATATCTGACATTGATAACACAATGTTGGTATGAAGATTGAGTTTATGATGTGAGTTGTGGCGTCCATCGGGATAGTTTCTAAGTGTTTCTAACTAGCTTCAACTTCGACATAACATTCCACAAATGTCTCTAAAGTCGCCATTGTGTGGTGCCGTGCACTAACAACGATGAGAAGCATAACATCACGTGGTACAGCGCACTAACAACGAGGAGGAATATTAAATCGTGTGGTGCAGCGCACTAACAACGCGGAGGAATATTAAATAGTGTGGTGCAGCGCACTAACAACGCGGAGGAATATTAAATCGTGTGGTACAGCGCACTAACAACGCGGAGGAATATTAAATCGTGTGGTACAGCGCACTAACAACGAGGAGGAATATTAAATCGTGTGGTGCAGCGCACTAACAACGCGGAGGAATATTAAATAGTGTGGTGCAGCGCACTAACAACGCGGAGGAATATTAAATCGTGTGGTGCAGCGCACTAACAACGCAGAGAAGCATAACATCGTGTGGTACAGCGCACTAACAACGCGGAGGAATATTAAATAGTGTGGTGCAGCGCACTAACAACGCGGAGGAATATTAAATCGTGTGGTGCAGCGCACTAACAACGCAGAGAAGCATAACATCGTGTGGTGCAGCGCACTAACAACGCAGAGAAGCATAACATCGTGAAAAAAGACATGCTTGCCAACTGGCCAGAACAACAAAAACAAATATGTCCAACTCTACCCATACATGCCCCAAATGTAAAGGTAAAGGTAGGTCCCATGGGAACAACCTATAGTTGGGAAGGGTAATATCTCATATAATAAGTCGCAGCAACTGTTAGATAGGGTAGCCAGTTCCTTTCCTCGCTGTGTTTACATTTCCCAACTCATGCCTTAGTTACCCATTTGCACCTAGCTCGACTGGAGGGGAGGTCGTTTCAGGATATTTTTTTGACTGGATGTGGTTTCAAACCTGGCACGCTGTAACCGGAAGATATTAAGCAAGCCAATATCAAAGTGGCAACCACGCTGTGGCTGGGAATTATACGCCAGAATCTGACTTTTCTATCATCTCCAGACACACCAGAGAGTTTTATGTCAACCCCACACATACCAGAAAGTTTTGTCATCCCCATACCGATCAGAGTGTTTTCTGTCATCCCCACCATACCAGAAAGTTTTCTGTCATCCCCACACATACCAGAAAGTTTTCTGGCATCCCCACACATACCAGAAAGTTTTCTGTCATCCCCACACATACCAGAAAGTTTTCTGTCGTCCCCACATCGATTTAAACAACACAATTATGAAACTTTTGTCATAATCGACTGCGCGTCTATTCTTACATTGAGCAAAACTGTCATCTGAGAGTTACAGAATTTCTGGAGAACATTCCCATAAAATTAATTTAAGAGAAGTACCAATCTGGAGCTGACTACCGCCGAAGATGGATGCGTCGGACAATTGGCGCAAATAAAATGGTGACACAACACATTTCCATTCTCTGGACTACATCCTGCTGGAACTGTAGTAGGACCATTGTTCTGATACAAGAGAGATTCAGCGGGAGTTTGAGAGTGAACGCTGAAGAAGAAGAAGCTGAATATAAAACTCCGTTACCTTGCAAACCTGGTATTACGCGAGTGAAGTACTCGTACCAACTCGGAGTGTACCCAAGAAAAGGTTTTCAACTTCGCTTGTGGATTTTAAATGATTAAATGTTTATTTTTGGTTAGGGGTGGGGACTCCAATTTAGTTTTTCTTCGTTTCTCCTTGTTCATAGCGTATCTCCTTGTTTCATAGCGTTTCTATTTGTTTCATAGCGCTTCTACTTGTTTCATTGCTTTTTAACTTGTTACATAGTATTTCTCCTTTGTTCTGCAACGTTTCTCCTTGTTTCATAGCGTTTCTCCTTGTTTTGTAGCGTTTATCCTTATTTCATATCGTTTCTTCTTGTTACATAGCGTTTATAACTGTTTCAGAGCGTTTCTCTTTGTTTCATAGCGTGTCTCCTTGTTTCATAGCGTTTCTCCTTGTTACATGAAGTTTCTCCTTATTACATAGCGTTTCTCATTGGCGTTTGATAGAGTTTCTCATTATTACATATCATTTCTCCTTCTCTCGTAAGGTTTCTCCTTATTTTAAAACGTTTCTCCTTGTTTCATATAGTTTCTTTTTATTTCATAGAATTTCGTCTTCTTTTGTGTTCTTCGTTTTCTTATTGTTGCAACTTGGGAGACATTGCATAGACATTACAACCAGTAATGGAGACATTGCATAGACATTACAACCAGTAATGGAGACATTGCATAGACATTACAACCAGTAATGGAGACATTGCATAGACATTACAACCAGTAATGGAGACATTGCATAGAAAAATACAGCCACAAAGAGAGATATTTCATCTCTCACAGCTATAAGAACAATATCATCAGAGTAGCGCAAATTGCCGATAGGGCGACCTTCTATTGCTAGAGACGTATGATAGTTATGAATTGTCATGTTCATTATCCTTTGTAGTATATCTGTAGGGGTCACGCACACTTTACGGCGTCCAATTCCCCCCCCCCCCCACCATTTCCTGTTGAAGTCTCTATATACTTTGTAAATATTATTATTAAGTGAGAGACACTTGCAAACAAATAGGGAGACAGTACATAGACATTTGCAAACAAATAGGGAGACAGTACATAGACATTTGCAAACAAATAGGGAGACAGTACATAGACATTTGCAAACAAATAGGGAGACAGTACATAGACATTTGCAAACAAATAGGGAGACAGTACATAGACATTTGCAAACAAATAGGGAGACAGTACATAGACACTTGCAAACAAATAGGGAGACAGTACATAGACACTTGCAAACAAATAGGTAGAAAGTACATAGACACTTGCAAACAAATAGGTAGAAAGTACATAGACACTTGCAAACAAACAGGGAGACAGTACATAGGCACTTTCAAACAAAGAGGGAGACAGTACATAGACACTTTCAAAAAAATAGGTAGAAAGTACATAGACACTTGCAAAGATGGAAATAGTGCATAGACACTTATAAACAGTATGGGATACACTACACAGAATAATGAAAACAAAGAGACAGACAGTACATTGATACATACAAACAAAGATGGAGATAGTACACAGACACAAACAAAGATGCAGGCAGTACAAAAACAAAGAGACAGTACACAGACACAAAGATGGAGACAGTACACAGACACAAAGATGGAGACAGTACACAGACACAAAGATGGAGACAGTACACAGACACAAAGATGGAGACAGTACACAGACACAAAGATGGAGACAGTACACAGACATAAAGATGGAGACAGTACACAGACACAAAGATGGAGACAGTACATAGACACAAACAAAGATGGAGACAGTACACAGACACAAAGATGGAGACAGTACACAGACACAAACAAAGAGACAGTGCACAAGCAGCTTGAGACCCTAAAATAACGAAAATAGGTATGCAGAAACACAATATCCCAGAGATGTCGTAAAGTTGTTCGAACAATGTCGTAAAGTTGTTCGAACAATGTCGTAAATTAGGTCGAACAATGATAAAACATCCTTATACTAAAGATTAAACGATACTCGGGACAATCATGAACATGTTGTAGCAGATTGATCTTTCAATCTTGATTGTCCAGCTGGCGCTGTTTATGTTTATTGGCTGTAGCGTCAGTTCGAACATAGTTATTTTCCCTTCATGTGTGATTTTTTTTAGTTCTGGGTTATCCTTCTTTGTACAAAAAAATTACATTGCGTATGTCGAATCCGTTCAGATTAGGGACCGTCTTCGCAAAAGTTAAATGCAGTGAATTTTCACTAATTTCTGTTTTGTGCCTTTGGGATGCACTGTCAAATTGTAATTGATTCATCTTTTGATGTTTTTCTCCCACTTGTATCTTTGCATGTCTCTTGTTCTACGTTTTTCAACATTCCCTTTGAATAAGGTATTCAATACGGTGTTATGTCTTTGTATGGAGTATGCAACTTTATCAATTACATACTTAGCTGCCTCTTGCGACATTCATGACAGGAGATATCTATATATCCATACATCCATTCATCCCTCCATCGATCCATCGATCCATCCATCCATCCATCCATCCATCCATCCATCCATCCATCCATCCATTCATTCATTCATTCATCCATCCATCCATCCATCCATTCCTACGTCCGTCTGTCCGTCCGTCCGTCCGTCTGTTTATCATGTTCTACAATATTTCCAGTAGGAAATAGTTCAGAAAATGGAAATGCGTTTAGCGAAGTTGTATTTGCGCCAATGATCCAATACATCCGTCTTCAGGGAAGCAAGATTCTGAAATGATGGCTACGCCATAAATGAATAGAGGATATTGAGGAGTCATACCTTCCGGGACTAACGTGGATATTGTGCCCGGGTCATGATAAACTTCAGGGTAGAGGTGACTTGCGTCAAGAACATATATGTTGGGGCAGATGATCAGGGCTGGTTAAGACTTGATAAAGCCCTAAGCTATTTGAGGATATTTGAGATATTGGTCATGTGACGTATTCCTTTCAGAACGTTGTCTTCCCAATGAACTCTCTGAACCCCTCTCTGTCTTGGACGATGCGGCTTGCATTTTCTAGCGATGTATTCATGTTATCTTTAATGTCGGCAGTCCATCGTCTTCTTGGTCTGCCCTTTCTCCTCCATCCAGGTACTCTTCCCTCCATTATTTGTCTTTCTAAACAGTTATGTCTCTTTATATGACCAAACAGGCGTAGTTTTCTTTTTGTTATTGTGTTTAGTAACCAACACTCTGGAATCTTCAATGTGTTTATAATATCTGAGTTTCTGATTTTTTCCTTCCATGATATTCTAAGTATCTTTCTGTAGCATTTCAGCTCGAAGGCGTTTACCTTCTTTGCCGCTGTTTTACTTAGGGTCCTTGTTTCACAGCCGTATGTTGCAACCGGAAAAATAAAAGTTCATAACATTAGCACTTTCGTTTCTATTTTGTTGTTTTTCCATATATTTTTCAACCGTGTTATTTTGCAATATGCCATTGTCATTCTCTTCCTTCTTTCTGCCATGCAGTCTTCTGCACCGTTGATGTTTGCTCCTAAGTATTCAAATTTATCCACACATTCTATCTCGTTATTGTCTATTCTAATTATTGGTTGTTGTGTTGATGGATGGATGGATGGATGGATGAATGGATGGATATATAGATATCTCTTGTTGACATGATTTTTGTTTTTGCGTGTTTAAATACAAATTTTGTGCTTCGCTATATTTCTTTGTGTTCTTGATTAGTTGTTCCAATCCCTTTATATCATTTGAAAGAAGCACTGTGTAGACATGTCAAACTGCAAACAAGATCAAGAAGAAGAAGAAGAAGAAGATCCACTGAAACAGAAAAAATTAAAACAAAAATTATGACTCCCACTTTTCACACAATTTATCGACCACGCCTTTACAGCTCTCAAAAATAATAGTACCTTATTTCGCTATGTACTTAACATGCTTCGCTCTTATTGATAATCATTTATCGTGACATACGTTTTTACCTTTATTTATCGTATTCTTTCTTTCCGAATTTATTCCTTCACATTTTTTCCCCAATCATCTTTTACTTCCTTTCGTTCCAATTTTTTGTTTAGTTTAATGACGCTCTGTCTGGAGATGTGCTAATACATTTCTTGTCAATGGATGGATGTCTTTTTTGGATGGATGTCTTTTTTTGGATGGATGTCTTTTTTTGGATGGATGTCTTTTTTTGGATGGATAGATGGATTGTTGGAGGAAATTGAAGGCTCATTTCGTTGTAAAGTCTTTTTCGCTAGACGACAGCCCACTTTAGGTAAACCAGGCCTCCGTGTGTTCGCGGGTTTACAGATGGGGGCAATGTTATCTGAGATGTTATAGATGCAACGAGACCGGCGGAGAATTTCTGTACAGAGAGTAAACAAGCCTACATTCGTGACGTTTTTGATTATTTTCGTGATTTTTATTAGTCACTATTTATATAATTGAAGTTGCATGAGAAATTCTTTTTTTTTTTTTTGCCTTAGTTTAGTCCATTGTGACCATGGCGTGCCTCGTAGTTCTTTGTAATCTGGACAGTCTTGGAGCGATGTTACATATTCCAAATCAAACCGCGATGTAGTGCTTACAAGTGCAATTTTTTCGGAAGTGTATTATCGGATTATCAATTTAATTTCTGAAATTCGTTTTCTGTGCCAATGATTATCAATTTCTGTTCAACCAGTTATTCTCAACTTCTGTTTAGTAAATTATTCTCAACGTCTGTTTAGTCAATGATTCTCCACTTCTGTTTAGTCAATGATTCTCCACTTCTGTTTAGTCAATGATTGTCCACTTCTGTTTAGTCAATGATTCTCCACTTCTGTTTAGTCAATGATTCTACACTTATGTTTAGTCAATGTTTGTCCACTTCTGTTTAGTCAATGATTCTCCACTTCTGTTTAGTCAATGATTCTCCACTTCTGTTTAGTCAATGATTGTCCACTTCTGTTTAGTCAATGATTCTCCATTTCTGTTTAATCAAAGATTCGCCACTTCTGTTTAGTCAATGATTCTCCACTTCTGTTTAGTCAATGATTCTCCACTTATGTTTAGTCAATGATTCTCCACTTCTGTTTAGTCAATGATTCTCCACTTCTGTTTAGTCAATGATTCTCCACTTCTGTTTAGTCAATGATTCTCCACTTCTGTTTAGTCAATGATTCTCCACTTCTGTTTAGTCAATGATTCTCCACTTATGTTTAGTCAATGATTATCCACTTTTGTTTAGCACGTGGCAGAACAAATTACCTACCATGGGACACCAATTAAAAAAAAAAAAACGATTTCAGATTCTTCAAGACTTATTATTTGTTTGCCTTATATATATGGTTGAACCATCTAAGAAACATCTGGACATAAAATAATTAGAAACATTACCAGAATATACCCCAAAAACGACTATTTAACTCAGCGTCGCCCAACCTTTCTTTTAACCTAAGTCTATCAAACATCGTGATGCCCCCCCCATGTCATATATATATATATATATATATATTTATATATACATATAACGTAATATTGATAAATGATATTATCCAACCACTCCCCAAATATCTAGGGAGCAGTTTTACTGCCGAAGGTAGATTGGACAAGACAAGAATTCATTCTTGAGACAAGAATTCATAAAGTAAATAAGCCAAATACGTAAATTATAAACTTACAGCAATTTTCAAACACAAATTTATCCCGATGGAAACCAATAGAAAAGTCATAAATTCAAAATTGATCCCAACATCATGTTTTCAATGTTAGACATGGACACTATCTAAAGAGCAAGAGAGAAAGATTACTATGTGTGAAATGAGATGTCTAAGAAAAGCATCAAACAGAACAAGAAGAGATCATGTGAGGAATGAAAAGATTACAAGAAACTGTTGGAACAACATCAGTGGTCAAATTTATTGAAAAACAGAGATTGAAATTGTTCGTCCTCCTAATGATAATGAATCCTTATTGGCCAGCGGCAAGAGTATACAACATGAAAATGGAAACTGCGAGATACAGAGAAACTCAAAAAGAAGGTGGATTGAAGAAGTTACCAACATTCTACACGCCACATGATTATTTTATATCAAACGACCAAACGTGTAAAAGCACGAAAACCGATCGTTATTTAATCCTGCGACGCCTCACAGCAAAAACAGAGAAAACGCAATAGATAGATAGATAAATATAATTGCCCCTCCATTTGAAAAGTCAAATTTGGCACCTGAAGAGCGTGGGCAATATTCATCCCAAGATCGAGATGAAAGTTAAATAGCAAATGATTTACAATATATTCCTACCAACACTGTGTTACCTGAGGCACACCTGGTCTCTCTCATCTTCACATTACAGAAAGATAGTGACATGTGAGATGAAATGCTTGAGGAAAGCTGCCGGGGTCACCAGGCTTGATAGATTGCGAAATGAAGACAACAGGGAGAGAGTAGGTATAATACCTTGTACAGAATACATAGAAAGACAACAGATCACGTGGTTTGGCCACATTGTTAGAATACATCAAAGTTGCCCGTACAAGCATATAACAAATTGAGATCACGGTACAACGCCAGAGGAAGACCACGGAAAAGATGGATAGAAAACGTCAGGAACATCCTGAACAAACACGGTCATAGCACAACCGAGGCCATACAACAGGCCTTGGAGCACTTCTCGAACTCCAATCAACCCTACGCTTAACGGCAAGAGTGGATAACAAACCACCTGGGGAAAGACAATAAATATGGCGTGGGCCCCTCGTTGGTAAACACTGGTTTATTTATACTAGTGTTTACCCTACTGTAATATATGTAATAACAGTGGTTGTGAATGTTAGAAAATAACAAAAACAATGGAGAATAAATTTGATTCATTTTGAAAAGAAATATCTTATAAAACTCTTCAATATTGTTAGGAAGAATTCAAGTCAAACAAGCAAGTAAGAGAAGGTACCACGCAGCAATATGTTTCTACAACAATAAGAAGAAAATGAAGACCTTGAAGAAGAGCTCAACAAACAACAATAAAGGACTCGAACGAAGTAAATGATTTGCGTTCTTTGTACTCTAGTTATTCCATATGTATTCCGTCCTTTCACACAGAGCGGCACGCCGCCTATGGAGAGTACCATTCACAACACGAAGCTCAATTACTTCGAACGTTAATCCCCAGGGAACTCAAGACAGAATCCCATATATATAAAGAAAACGTGGATAGCTGAATCTCGCTACCTCTTGAGCACAAAGCGAGCAGTTTAACTACTACGCCACGACGAACCTCAACAAACAACAAACAACAAACAATATTATAACCCGCGAGCGTTGAGATATTTCATATAAATGAGGGCTGTTTACAACCTTTTATAATTCTGAATATCCTTCATCTCCGGAATTTTTCGGTCAATAAAAATAAACGTTATGAATGGGTATTTATACGGGAACGAATGAATTAGATATGTTCAATAGAAAATATCAGGGGAGGGAATTTTGCATAGATTTATAAACATTATTTTTTAAGTCCCTTTGCATTATATCTGGTGAATAGAGAGATTTTCAGGGTAGGTGTTGATTGTTACATTAAATTGAGAGGCAGAGTGATCTGGAAACAATGCTGAAGTCGGATATGTTAGGCCGAAAGCACAGATAACATAAAATTAATGATAGCCGTATATTTATCTATCTATACATACGCTGTGGCTCTTGTTTGCCTTGCCACATGTTTACTGTGATGGGTGGAAGAGTTCTCTCGAGATGGCCTTCTTGTGCGCTGTTTGTAAACTTTGTTCCTGTGGCTTCTTTGATTTCTGTGATCCATCTTTTACATGGTCTGCCTCTAGCTTTATAACCGTTATGTGTTTGTGCCATGGTAATTTGTAGCATGCTATCTGTTGGTAGTCTGGAAACGTGTGAAAACCACTTGATCTGCTGTCTTTTGATGTGTTCCAATACTGGTATTGTTTTGGTTATCTGTCTGATGTTATCGTTTCTAATTCTATCTCTTAATGACACTCCGAGTATTCTTCGTAGACATGTCATTTCTGCTGTCACTATGTTTATTTTGTCTTGTGCTGTCATTGTCCAGGTTTGGCACTGGTAGCATAGTGATGGAATAATAATAGTCTTGTATAATACAACTTTAGTGTACATTAAAGGCGATAATGACAACAGTATCGTATTTGTGTTGTTTCATCTCTCTGTGTGCGGAGGTGACAGAAACGTACAATCATGGCATAGAACCCTTGCCAAAAAGGTTCTCACAACAACGTGTATGAGAAAAGGTTCTCACAACAACGTGTATGAGAAAAGGTTCTCACAACAACGTGTATGAGAAAAGGTTCTCGCAACAACGTGTATGAGAAAAGGTTCTCACAACAACGTGTATGAGAAAAGGTTCTCACAACAACGTGTATGAGAAAAGGTTCTCACAACAACGTGTATGAGAAAAGGTTCTCACAACAACGTGTATGAGAAAAGAACTACTAAAGGAACCAAAATTCAAATAAATAATTTTTTTTAACATCTTGTTAAGACATGACTTGAGGGTAGACTACATGACTTGAGGGTAGACTACATGACTTGAGGGTAGACTACATGACTTGAGGGTAGACTACATGACTTGAGGGTAGACTACATGACTTGAGCGTAGAGTCGATGGGAGGCGATCAAGAGGTAGGAAGATATACAAATCGGAGGGGAACATTATGAAAAGGAAAGCTTAAATTCTACCAGTGTGCACCGCCAAAGCAAGACATAGAAGATGTTGGAGGTCTGTTGCAGCCAACCTTCATTGCGGAGACGACACTTGATGATCACAACACTAATTATGTCATAAAGTAAACATTTTTAATGAATTAATTATAATTATAAATATTATTTTCCATGTGTTTACGGTTTCTTTATGGGAAAGCTGTTTTAAATGTATTGGATATCACGTGTCGCTTTACTTCTATAAGCCTAGGTAGGGGGTGGGAGTGGGGTGCTGGGGTGTATCTACTAGAGACAATGGTTTTCAAGCTTCGTAATGCCGCGACCCTTTAATACAGCCCCTCATGTTGTGGTGACCCCTAACAATAACATTATTTTCATTGCTATTTCATAATATGTATTTTCCGATGGTTTTAGGCGACCGTGTGCAAGTGCCGTTTGACCCCCCCCCCCTCCCCATGCAGGTAGCGACCCACAGGTTGAGAACAGCTGCACTAGAACACTGTTAGAAAGATAATTTAAAGTTAGGTTAGGTCAAATCTACTTCTGTTTTTGTGTGTTACGCCTGTTTCAACCACGGACTTCAGTCCAATGTGGTTATATTCGAGCTTTGCAACAATAAAACGAATAGTGGAAGTTGCGATTCTAGTATTCTAGCTTACCACGACCTCCGGGTTTGGTTAATCACCTTGGGTAAAAGGAATTATGGAATGCAATGTAATGTGTTTGAGTGTTGGTAAAGATGGATTTGTGTGTGTGTGTGGGGGGGGGGGGGTGCCTACTCATTGCTACCAGTGCCTACTCATTTATTTCCCTTACATAAGGGTGAGCCTGAGAGAATTTCAAGTTAATCACGGTTCTAAATCAGTCTTGCGTTTATTGTTTTATGTATTGATTTATGAAAATTATAAATTCCACTCTATAAATTTGTGCTTTAAATTATATAAGATATTAATTAAACCAATCAGAAATGTTTACTGTGATATATTTTTGTATTGGCAAGGGAGATAATTAAATACATGTCGAGGTATGATTATCGCGTGTCACCCTACGTCTTGGTGTGAATATATGTATGTATGTGCGTATATAGTATATACGTATGATTGTGTATGCTGTTTTTTTTTTTATTAAATCTGAGCCAGTATATGTTCAACGTGTTCACACGAGCTTCATTTTTTGCTGAGGACGTCATTGATTGTTGTGAACAAAGGGAAGTAAATGCAGTGCGTTGTGAATACAGATTATAGAGCTATTATCTATCTACCTACAGTTCTAACTTCATACCCATGTCTTTCTCTCTGTCTGTCTGTACTCCTTGATATCGATTCATTATTCAGGCTTCCTCTATTCACCCATTCATCTTATGTATATGTCTGTCTGTCTGTCTGACTTGTCTGTTAGAACCGTTTTATATCATCATGGCAATATATTCTATTTTCTAAGCTGTTTACTCATTTATTATCCATATTTCTAAGCTGTTTACTCATTTATTATCCATATTTCTAAGCTGTTCACTCATTTATTATCCATATTTCTAAGCTGTTCCCTCATTTATTATCCATATTTCTAAGCTGTTCCCTCATTTATTATCCATATTTCTAAGCTGTTCACTCATTTATTATCTATATTTCTAAGCTGTTCACTCATTTATTATCTATATTTCTAAGCTGTTCACTCATTTATTATCTATATTTCTAAGCTGTTCACTCATTTATTATCCATGTTTCTAAGCTGTTCACTCATTTATTATCCATATTTCTAAGCTGTTTACTCATTTATTATCCATATTTCTAAGCTGTTTACTCATTTATTATCCAGATTTCTAAGCTGTTCACTCATTTATTATCCATATTTCTAAGCTGTTTACTCATTTATTATCCATGTTTCTAAGCTGTTTATACATTTATTATCCATGTATCTAAGCTGTTTATTCATTCATTATCCAATTTTCTAAGCTGTTTATTCATTCATTATCCAATTTTCTAAGCTGTTTATTCATTCATTATCCAATTTTCTAAGCTGTTTATACATTTATTATTCATGTTGCTTTTCTGTTTATTCATTCATTATTCATGTTTCTAAGCAATTCATGCATTCATTATCAATGATTCTAAACATGTTAGGAAA